>VYZS01000894.1:25894-42619 GCA_013400695.1 Neodrepanis coruscans | reverse complement strand
GGCCTTGACGGCAACACTACAGGGATGGTCGATTTTCCTCTGACAGATGATGAAAATGAAATAGGAAAATTTAAATTTACCTTCTCATTTACATTTTACTATGGACCTTTTAAATCTTTATTAACAAACATTATAAAGAAATCAGTGTTAACTATTAGGTTTGTCCTATACAAGTATTTTTATTTTTATATTTGAAACATATTGTCTTTATGAAGTAACCAGAGTTTTTGACTTAGAAATTCAGAATCCCAAAATAAGTCATTGATTTTGTCAGCATATTTTACTCCTGAGATAGAGGTAGTGCAAAGGAAGAAAATGAAGGTACCCCCAAAACACCAGAGAGTGGAAGGACCAAGGAAAATGTATTTTTCAAAAGTGAGAACACTAAACTTAGTGACATGTACCCTGGGCAGGAAAGAATGTAAAACTTTTTCTTTCTGAGCCATCTTAATAGCTTGGGTTTTTTTGTGGTTGCTTTGGGTTGTTTTTTGCTTGATTGTTTGTTTTTTGTTTTTTTTTAATTAAGAAATGCTTTCCTAGCAAATTTCTTCCACTTAAATTCATAGCTGCAATACATATAAATTTCAAATATAAACCATTGATCAGGACATCAGTGGTATGGTATTAATGACCTTCTGTGTTAATTCACTAACTTCTTAAATGCATGTGGACACAGCTAACATTGCAGTTCTATTGCAACTAGGAAGACATGGACCATGTCTTGGTAAACTATCTGACTCCCTAAGATTTAATAACCTACCAGCTGCCTATATCTTGATGACTTATCTTTTTTTCTTCTTCCAACATGCTAAAAATACCTCTTCATTGAACCTCAAACCTACTGTGTCAGTATCTATGAAGAGTATAAAAGACAGATTTCCCCCAGGAAAAGTTGCAGGTAAATTTCCAAAGTTGGTTTAGATTCTTAGAATAAAAAAAGCAGAAGATAATTTAACCACCTCTATAGGAAACACTTAATTATTTAATCATAATTACCGTGGATAAATGAAATTCCTGTTTTCCTTTTCCCTTTTCCTTTTTCTTCATCTTCTAAAACTAGTAAATTATATTTGTGAAATATCGTTGTGAAATTTTGAAATCAGTTGTAAAAAAAAAGAGAAAATTTCTACAATGTCATTTAATGAAATAAAAGGGAAACAACAGAAATATATTGGAGAAGAGAAAAAAGATGTCTTGAACACATCAGAAATTTTTGTTATTGGAGTATGTTGCCTGAAATGAGACTGATATGTTTGGGATCAGAGTTTCATAAAGTTTCGGAATCAAATTTCGAAATTTTCAAAACTCCCTTCTTTTCACAATGAAGAGGATGGTGAACAAAAACAAAAATAATACACAGATATAATTGATTTGTCTCGATAATTTGAAAACAAAAATAAAACTGCTCTTTTTTTTCTTGAGCTATAACAAATCTTAATCTCTTATTTCTGTGAAATCCAGAAGGAAGAACAAGCTGTAGACAATCTTTAAGTAAATCTTTTTGTAGGTCATCTCCATGTTTAGCATGGCTGGGATTATGAATGATTCTTCTGAGGTTCTTTGCAAGTCAGAAATATATCTTTGGTATTATTAATAACTTGGACAACATGAAGAAGAATGAGTAATCATTGTTTGCACCCTCTGGAGTGCAGCAGTAGGTGTTTTGCTCTGTGAATACACCGGGTAGCAAGTGTGCCACTTAACTGACCTGAGAATACACAAAATGTGTGTAAAATGTCACAAAATTCTCATCAATCTAAGATTTCTAAACAACTTTGTTACTGAAGTGTCTGATTGTGTTATAATTCTATATCTTCTTATTCCCATTGAAGCCATATTAAAAAGACAGAAACTTTTATTCGTGGCAGTGGGAAGAAGAGAATGAACAGAAGTACTGAGAGCTGGAGGTTTTCCCAGTGTCAGCAACTCTGTGCAGGTCATGAAAGTAAACTTCCAGCTGAAGAGCAGCCAGACAAAAAATTCTCGCCTCATTCACTTATGTAAATGGCAGAATGTTACACTCTTGTGTTTGAAGATGAATGGCATATCAAATAAGAAAAAGAAGAAAACAACAGAAGAGCAGCATGCCCAGAAGAAGAAAGTTTTTGAAGTGTTTTTGAAGCATGAAGTAGTGGTGAAAATATCTTCTGAAGATTAGGTAGAGGCTAATAAAATCACTAGATGAAGGAATCAAATATTAAGATTACAGGGATATCAGAAAAGAGGAAGACTATCAGCTAAAGGGAAAAAAAGGAAAAAAAGAGGAGGGAGACTTTGAGAAAGTTAGATCAGTTAAGAAAAAATAAAGAAGAAGGAAAAATGGTCCTGAACCAGAATTCAATAAATAAATTGCAAAAATATTTCTGTCCAGGGGGTTTTGTATTAGGCCAAATGAGAAAGAATAAAGTAGGCAGAGGAAAAATTTAGGGTAAAGAAAGCAGGGAAATCCTAGAAGATAACTTGATTTCAATTAAAATGATAGCTATTTTAGGCCTAAACTCACTAAATCTCAAAAAATAATTATAATGAGTGAAATTATAGATTTGTGAAGAAAAACAGTTAAATATAATAATGCATTCATATTCTATTTACATGTTAAAGTACAAAACAGAAATTAATTAAACTCTGTCTTCACAGAGTTACTTACTTTTGTTTCTAACACCCAATTATAGTATATATATTTGTCACATCAATGATTTTTTTCAAACAATATCTCTTTTATTGCCATGTCAAGACTTTTTTTTCCCTTTCGCTTTGTTTTAAATTTTGTTCAGACTTTATTTTTAAGATACGAAACACATCAGTATTTCCTTGATGTTTGTGATGGTGCAGTGCTGCTGCTACTATAAATTTTTGAGGTGTTTGAAGACACCACCTAATGTTGCACACTTTGTGTAAAGGAAAAAAACAATTCTCACTCAGAAGAAGAACTACTGAATCACAATACTTTATATGAGGTTAAAGGAGGGCAGTGTTTCCACAAGTGGAGAAAAGAGTACAACAGCTCAACATGCGCGGAACATCTAAATTGATTCACATGAAAGTTTAAACACCTTTGTGTGAGAAAAATGTGCTAGCATGTGTCCTCTGTTCTGAAAAATAGCTGGTGTTTTGAATTTCTGTGTATCTACCCGTGTAGCTGGAAAAATATCAGAGTTGTTGTGTAGCCTTAAGGAAAATTTTGAAAATTTCCCTTTATTTCTTTTAGACAGTTTCTGTGCAGTTCTCAGGGTGTTTATAATTCTTAGAAGTTTTTAACAGGCAGAAGGTTCAATAAAGAAGGCCTCTCCTACCTTGACACAGACACTGATAAAGAAGATAGAAAAGGAAAACATAGCTAACGAGCCGGTCCAGACCAGCTCAGAATCTTGAAATTATTCCAGGAGGCTAATTTTGTGGCATAAGAGTGGGACCAGCAAGGGGGACCAACTGAAGGAGTGGATGGAATTGGACTCTAGGGGTTGTCTGGAGACCACCAGCCCTAATTTTAGATGCGTTTCTGGGATGGAGTAATGGGTGGAACAGACTTAGGAAGTAGGTGTAATCATGATGTAAAGACTATAATATAAAAATATGTAATCTGTGAATTTTGGGTGTGCAATTTGGAATGGAATTCCTGTGTGCCTGGCTGCTGTAATAGTGGAATGCTTTATTTCTAATATTCAAAAAGGAGTGTTAGAGGGTTCTTTTCAGGACTTTTTCGGCAGCAGTTGAGAGAAAAATGCATATAATTAATAGTGTATCTGTAGATTGTTATTTTTCCTCATTTGACTGTAGAAATGGTGCTCTCTCACTACACTTTCCCTCACTGACATTTCCTTACAGCATGGGCCTCTCAGACCAGCTCTTGTGGTTCTCCTGACAGACAGTGAAGCAGCAGCTGCTCTCCTCTTCTTTCCCTATGCCTTCTCCATCCTTCTGCCTGGGTTGCAGCAAAAGGATTTAGGCAACGTGTTGGCAGCTGCAAAGGAATAATATCTATGTCAATACGAGACAGAGCAGCAACAAAGATAGGGAGAAGTTGGTAGCTTATGCCAGCAACGGGACTGCATCAGTCTCACCTGTAGAGAAAGTGACAGACATTTTCATCTGTCCCCATAGTTTAAGTCTTCACTGCCTCTGTCATACTGATGATTGGAGTGGTGCATTGTGCTGACAATCTGTGAACCACTTCTCTTGAACCACACAGTCCCACGTATTGGAGTTTCTGCACTGACAGAGCACTCTCAATGCTCCTATGAAATGCTAGTCCTATTGCTGCTTAGAAGTCACATACAACTGTTAAAAAACCCCCACCTGTGTTCAGAACATGGGGCCTGGAAAAGACCAAAAACTCGGTGTCTTTTCTTTGATCTTTTTCTCATAAGAGAAGATTAATTAAATGGTTTGTCCTAAATCCTCCAGCCCTTACCTGCCTCAGTACAATGAAAACTTATTTATATCTTAAAGCTTTTCCTCCATCCCAGTTATCTTAGTCCTAAAGTGTATCCTATTGTATTCAGCAACAATATTTCCCTGTTCTGTTTATTCTGCTACTGACTAATAGTCAAGAATCTTTGCCTTCTGTTCTCTTGGAACATATATACAAGTATATATGCAACATAACTACAGGGAGTGTGTTTTAGTAGAAAGTATTAAGATGAAATGCATATACTGGCAACAAGAACTTGCATTAGTTCTTTTTGTAATTTTTCCTTTTTTTTTTTTTTTTTGACATCAGGAGACTATAGGATTTAAACAAGAACAAAAAAAAATGTTTCTAGATTTCTCCTTCTTTCAAACAAATAAAAACCTGAATAAGGTAGCCATACTTAATCCATCTACGTGAAAATTGATTTTCTGACGACTTTAGAAATTGCCTGTCATTATTTAACAAGTGGCACATTACAACTCACTGAAATCAATGCAAGAATCCTGTTTTCTTCAGCAATACTTTACAACAGGGGACAATGAAGTAAAGCTTACTGCTGCAACAGTGTTCTCTTTCGGAGTGGTGTTGGCACAAGGAGACAGCATGCAAATAATTGATTGTGACTTGTACTTATTGCTGACAAATGCCTAGAAAGTTTGATTTTTTATTATTTGTCTGTCACTCTGTCCATGTGCAATTGAATTGGTATTTTATTCATGCACCTATTGAAGTGATGCTATTTTATAATTCAAGTCTATAAACACTAGGCCTAGGAGCACTCCCAAGTTTTTTGCTCTGAAAGTCACAACTGGGCATGACTTGACTATGAAGTAAAGAGACGCCAACACAAATCAGCCTCCTGTATTTTAATTTCCAGAGACATGCATACATTTAGGATGTGAAAAGGCATAGAATATTTAAGTTTTTATGTAGTGTGTGTTTACCTTATGGTCCATTTGGAATCTTGGCAATATGAGAAATTTTTCAAATCAATTGCAGTAGAAAGTCTACTTATTCACACAGATATTCTGAAGTCATATTGTGCACTCCCAGGATGAATGACTGCCAGAAGTACCATTGGATATTCTGCAAAACTAAGAGGTATTCAAACACCTTCTTCAGAGTCTGCTGATATATATAATTTGAAGCAATCATCAACTAATTAAAGCAAATATGATGTAAGAGCAATGATAAAATTGCTTTCGATTAGAAATGCTAGATTCTAGTCATAACAACAAGAATAAAGAGAAAAAGGAAAAAGCTTCATTAGGTAACTTTAAAAATCAATGTGCCATTTTCCTATAAATGTCTTGAGGCTGTGGATATTAGGAGTGAGATTACAGGTCAAATAACAGTTTGTAATCATAATTAATGGTCTAAACCCTGGGATTAATGAACAGTTAAGTTTTCCCTTTCTCCTCCACTCAATACAACGCTCATTTTCCTTTGAAAGTTAATTTTTTTATTAATGATGAAACATTACCATAATAAAGTTTTGCATTTTTTTAATAGATAATTACATATTTTTCAAGACAAAAGCTGTCAGGACAACAAAACACCTCCACGGTGTTTTAGGAGAAGAAATAATTTTAGAAGTCAGATTTTCACCATAACTTCCACCCTGATTTTAGTAAAATAATGTTTTGCAGAAGACACAAGCTACAGTTTCTTTCTAGACTCATAGAATGGTTGTATTTGACTGCATGAATATAAATATAGATCTATGGAAGTCTAAGATTTGTATAAAATAAATCCCCCAGACTTTTTTCTGATCCACTGTATCTTTCCTGTCCAAAAGAAATGAGGAGTTAAAAGTATACTCTACAACCTGTTCTTTTCTGCTTCTCCATTCTCATACAAAGTAAAGATGAAGTGCTATGTGGAACACTAGTAAAATTTACTCTGTGTTTTGTACACTTCATATATCTAAGTTCTTGTATTGTAAATTCTCAGACCTGGTACTATATGTTGAATTAACTAGTTTCCTTTGATTTCAGCTGGAAATAACACAGATCTTAATTGTAGCAGTCAAAAGATAGATTTAGGAATTTAAGCAGTGCTTTGTACACTTACAATTCAGACTTGGAACAGCCAACTGGACTCCTAAATGTCTAAATACAGAATCACAGAATAACAGGCTGGAAGGGTACTGCAGAGGCTGTTAAGTCCAATCTTCTGTTCAAAGCTCATCCAATTTGAGCTTTGTCAAGCCTTTTGATTACCTTCAAGAATGAAGGCCTCTCTATTTTAGTGTTTGGTCACCACCATGCTGAAAAACATTTTCCCTGCTTTTGAATTGGGAATATCCCATTTTTCAGTCTTTATCTGTTCCCTGTCGTTATTTCACTGTACTCTTCTGAGAGTCATACTCTGCTCTACTCCTTCAATCATCAACTTGCATTTGTAGAGCAGTACAGACAGCAACAAGAATGCTCTGATCTCTTTATCCTTAGGGCTACACAAGCCAAGGTCCCCTCTCCTCAAAACTGTATTCTCCAGTGCCCTGATGTTGTGGGTTGAAAACAAAAGTTCCGAGAGCTAAACCTGTATTTCCCTTCTCCCATCTTTCTGTTTTCTTTTTAGGGACGGGGAAAGGTCATTTTTTTATTTTTGGAGGTTTTTTGAAGGTTTTTGGGAGGGGAGGGGGGATCAGGGCTGTGTTAAACTGACTTTCCTTTGTGTTTGAGGCGGGTTGACATGGCGATGGCAACAGGTGCCGGCAGGGCCATTCCGTCATGGCACGGGCCCGCTGGCCCGCGTGGCTGGGGATGGGGTCGGTTCCCACTCTGGCTGTGTCCCCCACATGGCCACGCCCCCCCCCCCCTGCGCTGCAGGNGCAGGGCCATTCCGTCATGGCACGGGCCCGCTGGCCCGCGTGGCTGGGGATGGGGTCGGTTCCCACTCTGGCTGTGTCCCCCACATGGCCACGCCCCCCCCCCCCCTGCGCTGCAGGGTTGCTCATGGATGTGGTGGGCAGTGGTGGCAGCAGCCCGGGGCCAGCCCTACTGGATGCCCCTGTGCGGCTGCGCTCGGGCGGGGTGCCGGCAGGCACAGACCCGTTCCCCGCAGCAGGCAAGGCCCCAGTCTCTGCAGCAGCCTGACTCTGCGCTCCGCACATGTGCGGTGGGTCTCCCATGTGCATGGGGTGAAGAGGGCTGTGGGTGGCCCTCTTGCAGCGGAGGAGCTGCTGTGGCGAGCAGCCAGGACTGGCGTGAGCCGGGGCAGCCCGGTGGCGATGCTGGGACCCTGCAGGATACCAGGTGGGGCCGCAGGGGAGGCGGGCACCCGGCCCAGGGTCGGTCATGTCGTGCTGAGCCACCATTTTGGCATTTAGTAGAACTTCTTGCTAGGTGCGGTTCCTGGGCACTTACCGTCCAATCCAAGGGGCGACTTGCACCCGAGAGGCACACTGTGCCTGCCCAAGATTGGTCCCCTATAAAAGGGCAAGTGTGGTGGCCATTTTTCTCTTTCGGGACCGGCAGAGCTCGGGACAACATCTCCGTTCGTCTCCGTGCTGACTTTTTCCACTGACGACTACAGCGACAGCGGCACGGGCTGAAGACCACATCTGTCCATCAGTGGTGGTATTTCCTTATCTGGGAAGGGGAGGGTAGAGGTCCAGAAGAGTTTAATTTGTCTGTCTTTGCGTTTTATTGTAGGTTTTCTGTGTATGTAAAATAAAACTTGTTATTTGTGTTGGTTTTTTTCGGTGTGTGTTGCTTCTACTGGATCTCTCTTGTCAGTACCACGCCTTCTAGTGGTGAAAACACGACACCTGACCATCCTGGTATCTTGCTGAAGTGTGTAAATTGTGTCAGTGTGTGTAGTCTGCTCTGTGTGTTTAGCATATGTGTGCGTGCATATGCACTCATCAGAAATTTGTGCTCAGCCTTGTTGATCATTAAACCTCAACTATCATATTCAGTGACCTCTAATAATTTTTACAACACATCCATTCTATTCACATGTGATCTGTTACATATTTGACTTTCCTTCAGTGTATGCCATAGCTACACATAGGATGGGAAGTCGTGCTTGTCTGCACTTGCCCCATCAGACAACTGGGAAGGGGCACCTGTATTGGCTCAAATCAGTGATAAGGGAGGGATTGTACTGACTGCATGAAACTGTGTCAGGTNTGTGCGGCTGCGCTCGGGCGGGGTGCCGGCAGGCACAGACCCGTTCCCCGCAGCAGGCAAGGCCCCAGTCTCTGCAGCAGCCTGACTCTGCGCTCCGCACATGTGCGGTGGGTCTCCCATGTGCATGGGGTGAAGAGGGCTGTGGGTGGCCCTCTTGCAGCGGAGGAGCTGCTGTGGCGAGCAGCCAGGACTGGCGTGAGCCGGGGCAGCCCGGTGGCGATGCTGGGACCCTGCAGGATACCAGGTGGGGCCGCAGGGGAGGCGGGCACCCGGCCCAGGGTCGGTCATGTCGTGCTGAGCCACCATTTTGGCATTTAGTAGAACTTCTTGCTAGGTGCGGTTCCTGGGCACTTACCGTCCAATCCAAGGGGCGACTTGCACCCGAGAGGCACACTGTGCCTGCCCAAGATTGGTCCCCTATAAAAGGGCAAGTGTGGTGGCCATTTTTCTCTTTCGGGACCGGCAGAGCTCGGGACAACATCTCCGTTCGTCTCCGTGCTGACTTTTTCCACTGACGACTACAGCGACAGCGGCACGGGCTGAAGACCACATCTGTCCATCAGTGGTGGTATTTCCTTATCTGGGAAGGGGAGGGTAGAGGTCCAGAAGAGTTTAATTTGTCTGTCTTTGCGTTTTATTGTAGGTTTTCTGTGTATGTAAAATAAAACTTGTTATTTGTGTTGGTTTTTTTCGGTGTGTGTTGCTTCTACTGGATCTCTCTTGTCAGTACCACGCCTTCTAGTGGTGAAAACACGACACCTGACCATCCTGGTATCTTGCTGAAGTGTGTAAATTGTGTCAGTGTGTGTAGTCTGCTCTGTGTGTTTAGCATATGTGTGCGTGCATATGCACTCATCAGAAATTTGTGCTCAGCCTTGTTGATCATTAAACCTCAACTATCATATTCAGTGACCTCTAATAATTTTTACAACACATCCATTCTATTCACATGTGATCTGTTACATATTTGACTTTCCTTCAGTGTATGCCATAGCTACACATAGGATGGGAAGTCGTGCTTGTCTGCACTTGCCCCATCAGACAACTGGGAAGGGGCACCTGTATTGGCTCAAATCAGTGATAAGGGAGGGATTGTACTGACTGCATGAAACTGTGTCAGGTGAGCTTTAGATTAGATATTAGGAAAAGATTCTTCACCCAGAGGGTGACTTGAACAGGCTCCCCAGGTAAGTGGGTCACCCATTTATAGATTAATTTTGATAATTTTATCCAGTCTTTTCATCTACTGATGCTCTTTTCTTTATCTTACTTCTAGGTTGCTGTGTTTTCTAATCTACATGTAAACATTTTTCACTTCCTTCCATCAATCAAGTCAAAATCTCCTTTTTTACAGTGAGAGTTTATAAGGATAAACACATAAACGTTTTTCACTGTCAAGATCATGGCACCAAAGAAGAGGTCTGGGAGCTCAGTGCTTTCTTTAACTGCAGAGGCCATCTCTGAACCAGATGTATTTTCAACAGGGCTCAGTAGAGAGAAATGATCCCTCTTCCTGCGAGATTCAATCCCCAGAGGGTACATTGTCTCTGTTTCACGTTCTGTCTACCAGGACCCCTACCCCTCTGGAAAAAGGCTCATGTCCTTTTCCACAAAGCTGCTTTCCAATCAGCCAGTCTGCAGCAGGTACTGGTGCATGGAGCTATTCCTTCTCAGGGGCACTACTTTGCATTTACCTTTTTTGAAATTCTTGATGTTCCCATTACTCCATTTGTCCAGTCCCATTTGTCATATCCCTCTGAATATCAGCCTTATCCTTGAGCATATCAAACTCTGCTTTGCAAATCTGTCTGATCCTATAGTCCAGATTTTAAAAAGTGTCTGTTTTGATCTCTGAGAGATATCACCAGTAACCACCTGCCAGCTGGAATTTGTAATGCTGGTATTATCCTCTCATCCTAATGGGAAAGCCAATTTTTGACTCACTTACACTCAATTGTCCACTTACTGAGTTCATATTTGACCAATTTATCTATAAGGTTACTCTGGGGGACCATGTCAAAGACATCAATGAAGGATTATTCACTGCATTCTCCTTGTTCACAGAGCTTGTCATTTTAACAGGGAGGGCAATCAGGTTGGTGAGATATAATTTTTCCCTTAATATAATGTTAGGGTAAACATTAAGGGTAAAACTACATTATATTCCAAAAGTATTTACATGTATTTTTTGAGAACTACGCATATTCATAATAAACAAATCCTGTAAACCTAGAAAAGGCAGCAATTGCACCGAAATAAGATCCCTCTGTGGCATGAATTCAGTCAGGTTGCTTTATATGTGGATTATTTAGCCTTTAGACTTATTAAATGAACCACTTACTTATATCAGCTTTATTAAGATTATTCAAGTGCCTATTGGACTCTATGATGCATCGCAGTTTACACTTGAAAAGGAACAGTATCTCTTTTTCTTTGAGGTATTTAATTTGTTACTCTTTCCCACTATGTCTTGAAACTACAATATCTGAGGCATTTTGTCAGATATGATTGAAAAGACTAGGAGATAAACAAGCATTTCGGGGTTTTTTTTTGACATTTTTATACAAATGAAAGATCACCTTATGCTTCTGCTTTTTATATAGGTTTTGTTATTCACTTTGTTCATAAAAATAAAATATGGCAGAAAAGTATGAAATACTAAAAGAACAGCATTTTTCATTTGGACATACTTCCCGTGGCATTGGAAACCTCTCTAGTTTTGACAGAAACTGTGAGTTTCAGAATTTTAAAATCCATCCAACAGTCGATTCACAAGATGAATTCCAAGACTTGTAAAGTGGTAATACATTCTCATTGATAGAAACTCAGATCTTTTTTTTATTTCATAAACAATAACTAAAGATACAGAAAAAGTGATTGATTTAAAAGATACAGCAATATCTTTTATATAAATAAAGTCATATTCACAATTAAGTTGATTCTGTAACTTCTCCATTACTAATGACAATTTGGAAATTACATTTTCTTAAAACTTTTCTGTAATTTGGAATTCTATTCAGAGCCCACCAAATTAAATGTTAATGTGTCAGACATAAAAAAAGTGATGTTTTTTTGAAAATGTTGTAAGTAGAAGCTCAAATCATGTACTGCACAAAGGTTTGGTCTTTCTTGAAAAGTAGGAAGATACACAAACATAGAGAATACAGAGGATCTATATTATGTCACCATTATGGCACTATAAGAGTCTTTTTTCTTCTCCTATAAAGAGGACATTAACTAAATGTGATTTTCCTGGTTATGGTGAGTTAGTCCTGGTGAAAGGCCAAATATCTACCCACTGCACTTTCAGTGGGACAACAGGTCAAAAACAGGGAGATTCCTTAGCAGATATGGTGTGGGCCAAGCAACACTTTATTGCTGATTAAAATAGATTTGAGTAATAAGAAATGAAGATAAACCTCAGCTTCAGTCCTTCATTCCTTCATTCCAGACTCCTCTGCCTTGTCTCTGAATGACAAGGGGAATATGTGTGTAGGTGAGTTAGCACATAGCATTTTCTGACACTTCTTCCTTCTCACACTTTCCCTGTTTCCAGTGTGATCTCTCTCACTGGCTGAAGCCCTCCAGGAAAAAAAATCTATTCCATCATGGGCTCTCCACAGACTGCAGTTCCTTCAGAAAATATTTGTCTGTTCCAAGGTGGAATCCCTTCACATGCTGCAGGGAAATACTTTATTCACCATGGTCCTCTTTATAGGCTTCAGGAAAATATTAGCTCCAGTGCCTGGAGCCCCTCCTCCTCTTTCTCTTCTTCTCTGACTTTGGTGTTCCTACTGTAGTTTTTTTCCCTACTTTAGTTTTTCGCTTTTTCTTCCCCTCCTCCACCTGTCCAGCATTTTTTGCCCTTTCTTAAATACCTTTTTCCCAGAGAAGCGTCAGAACTGCCCTTTGTTGGGCCCATTGCAGCCAATGGGAAGTCCTTTCCCTATTCCAACAGAGAAACCAATCTTCTGCAAAAACCTTTGCCACCTACACCAAATACAGCATTAATTCTGTTTAACCAAGCACTGAAGTGAGATTTCCAGGAAGCAAAAAGAGGACAGTTTGTAGGTCTTCTGTCTGTAGGGGTGTCATGGGACTGACATTTAGACTTTAACTTAATAGCTGTAGGAATCCCACCTTGACACCTACCTGGCAAGTTTGTCACTTATCTCACTGCTTTGAGTGGAAATTACTAGAGGATTACCCAGATCTGGAGTAGCTACGGGTTTTTTTAGATGTATTTTTAGATGCTAAGAAATTCAGATAGACTCTGGGATTACAGGAGGTATTACAGCCAGGTAGGCGCATGCAGAAATTCCCTCAGAACCTTACCTGGATGAGTTGATATATTCCTTCATAGCCCTGTAAATCAGGCACTAAGTTCCTTAAGACATGAATAAATAATACAACACAATAAAAAACACTGCATTGTCAAAATAATCATGGTGGAGATGACTCCACCAGCCAGACATTTACACACAGTTATTTTTACTTGCTAATCATTATGGGAAACACATACATAGCCATTTCAAAAATCCTTATTAAATAAAACTCTTATTTCCCAGTGCTTTGGTTGTTGAGAGATATTAGTTTTTTGGCTTAAATAAACAGAGCTTAAACACAATGAGTCACTTATTGTTATAATATTGTGTTATTTAATATACTGATTGCTTTGCTCTACTTGCTTTGTATGAACAGCTACATTTGTTGAAGCCTTAGGCTATAAGCTGGGGCCTTTCACCTAGATATGCTTTCTGTTGCAAGAGAGTAAACTTTCTTAGCATTTTTCCTAGTTACAGGACTGTTACAGTGCTGTGCTTTGTCTTTAGTTTGAGAACAACGTTGATAACACATTGATATTTTAGTTGTTGCTAAGTAATGTTTATTCCAAATCTAGGACTTTGTTAGTTTCCCATGATCTTCCATGGAGCAGGTGTAGAAGAAGTGCTACCCAGAGTTGAGAAAGGTACAAATGTCAGCAGAAGGTATATGAAGAGCATGTGATAAATTAAAATGGTATATATGCCCAGAAATGTCTTTGTTCTTGGTTTCTCTCTGGAGATGCCAAGCTCAAGCTGATTTACTGCTGTACCACACTGTTAATTTTTTTTTTTTTAATGGAATCTGACCCTAAAGACTCTGTTGCAGGACACCTTGGTTTGAATCTGAATGAAGAGGAAACACAGCTGAAAATGAGTGCATATGAAGAGCCAGAAGGGGCACATACTGGCTCACTGGAGCCACCCTCTGTGAAGGGACTCTAGCCCCAGCAGATAAAGTCCCAACTGTTGTGTGTGCAACTGTTTGAATTGTGTGAGAATGCTGGGGCTGTGTCTACTTCCTTAATGTTGGCCTCCTGCATTCTTTCATTTTTTACTCTGGTATCAATAATATTACATAGTTGAAAGAAGTACAGTACATTAAAATTGAGTCTTATGTACCTGTGAACGTAAAGTTTGCATATGTAGAGCTTCCACATTTTTTAATTCCACAAGATAGATGGCAGATTTAAATGAGAACAATCTAAAGATCTCAAGAAGTTTAATTAACCTTTGTTAAAAAAAAAGGGTAGAAGAAGACAGAAGGGAATCCTGCTGCAACTGCGTAATAAGGTGTTTACAACTTCACTTTGTGAAACAAATTTTACTGCAAATTAAAATACAAATTATTCATATTGCAGTCAAGAGAATTTTCCAGGTTTTGATTCAATGAAATATTCGGTTTCAAGCATACAGTTATGTTAGTTCTTGTTCATTGAAGTGAAGGTAAAGATAAGTCAATGTAAAGATCCATTTAAACTCTGCTGACTTCATTGAGAAGTATGTTTGCGTTAGAATTGTTAAGTTTGATGGCTCATGTAATATTTTGGGTAAATCATGTCAACCTCTTTATGACAGTTTATAATACAAATGTGGCCCATATTCTTTATCTTATTGAAATAATGGAAGTCAACAGAATGCCCTAAGCACACTCATCTTCAGTGGCTTAATATTATGTATATAAGTACTCTCCTAGAGAGACTAGTTCATTACTAGAAAGATATGCTACAGTACAGAGTCATCTTCCAAGATAGACTATTTTTTCATAGATTTTAAAATTCAGTTTTACAGTCCATCTTCTGAAACGTACATCATTATGTAACATTGTTTTGTGGATGGCAAATATGAGATGTACACAAACAGAGCACTTTATATTTTTAGCTGCAGAGAGAATGTATTCATTACTATTGGGTTTACTGCCTCCACATTATACTTCACCTTTCTAAACCCTTTCTCTTCCTATTTGACTTTGATGTTTAATGCATAATAGATATAGACCATAAAAATAGGCAAAACAATTTCCCGTCTGAGGTTCCAGTTCTGTAGGCAGTATTGTGCAATCCCTTAAAACCGGACTCTTCAATTTGGCAGCGTTGGACATATGACTCTCTGCGCAACAACTGCCCGCAAGATATATAGGCCTTGTGTGCATGGTGCTAGTGACCAGAGAATCCCGGAAAGGAAGAAAGACTATATACAGTGGGCAAATGAACTCCTAAAATAGAGTCTCTTCTTTATTGCAAATCATCTGCTTTTGTAGTGCAAAGACTGCCCTGGTCAACACAGACAACAGACAAAAGGAAAGGTGGTCATGTGCCACGCAGAGGTTACCAAGCCAGTCTCAGACCCACAGTAGACAAGATGATGTCCACATACCCAAGATATCATATCATAGTCTGGACACACTGTAACACAGCCCACTGCTATGCCACACAGTTCCACAAAAAATAAGTTTTCTTTGGAAAAAATCTGCTTCTTCTGTGTTTTTTATGAAAATCAGGCAGGCAGAGAGGTTTCCCTTCTATTTGTTGCATGACAGCTGGCATCATGGTGGGTGAAAGGGCAGCCTGCCCATCTCACTGGACCTCGTTGTTGTCATGGCTGTCAAACTATACTGCTTCCCACTTGGCAGACTGCTTCAATTGCCTGGCTTCCTGGCTAGTTTTCCACCTGGATAGTCAATTCCCTGTAAAAAAGTTCTTGAAACATGCTCTATGTGGTCTCAAAGTAATCATTAAGTTTTGCGTGATCAAGTTATGCAGTAAAGCAAATTTTTCTCTGTTTGCAATGATAAAAAGAAATAAAAAATAGAAAATTGTCAACAAAACAAAAATTACACGTTGATTACCTCTTTAGTTTTCACAGCAGTCTCTGTACAAAGAAAAGGGACTACCATGGCAACGTTACTTGCATTAGCAAATACTTTGATTAGTCTATTCAGTCTTTTTTTTTTTCTTTTTCCCTTAAAGTGAAAAAAAGGCTTCACAGAGTCACTCTGAAGTGTTACAAAGGTTCAAGACAATCTCTTCTAGGTTTTGAGATTTAGTGTTGTCATTAAGTGAACTTAAGTTTATAGTACCTTTATGTAGCTTTCTGTCTGGTAGCACCAAGAAAGATCCAGATGATGTTGCTCAGAAAAATTAAAGCCTGTTAGTGAACTCAGGACACTGAAAAGTAAGTCTTAGCCCAGGGAGATTTCCAAAGGGTTGTTATGTACCTCTCCTATATGTAATATTTCCTCCTTGGTCTTTGGCAAGACCTCATGAGAGAGGTCTCATTCTGGGCCAAGGCCGATGCACAGAGAAATCTGAGACTCCACGGAAGAATGAGACCAAACAGAGGTTTTCAAAGTTAAGTGAGAGCTGTCATGGGAACAATCCCCAAAGCAGCCTTTTCACATATGCTTTCTTCTGACTCTATAGTAACTTACACGAGATAGATCTTTGCCTGCTGATCAAGGCTTTTTTTAATTTCTGTGCTCTATATGTGCTGTTGAAATAACAATTAAAAAAATGTTGCCAATTTTTGTCAGAGGAGATGTATATATATTTTTGGGGAGACATTAAATTTTTCAAATACCTATCAGAGTCTGCAGATAAATATACTCTCCCTCCTTCTAGACTGACATGTACCTGAATACTTGATTGGAACAGAGTTAATTTTTTTCATAGTAATTCATGGTGCATTTTGGATTTGTGACCAAAACAGTGCTGATGACGCACTGATGTTTTAACTGTTGCTGGGCAGGGTTTACACAGAGTCAAGGCCTCCTCTGTTCCTTGCCCCCCCACCCAACCAGTGAGGAGACTTAGGGGCACAAGAGGTTTGGAAGGGACACAGCTGGGACAGCTGA
>VYZS01000890.1:0-10278 GCA_013400695.1 Neodrepanis coruscans | reverse complement strand
GAGGCAAAAGGTAGCACCTTCCCTCACATGCTCCTCGTGATTTAGCACACCAGGAGTAAACAAAATACTTGTTAGCTATTTAAAGTTCTATGAGGAAACATTTGCATGAAGATAATTACAACTGTTGCAAATATTACTCACCTAGAAGACAGAGCAAATCTTGGATGAGAGCTTGAAATGGTGGAAAGAAGTGCTCATGTTCTTCTAGCTTATTGATGATACTGAAATGTGCAAGTGAAACTGTCAGACAAGGGGTCCAAAGGTTTTGCAAGTTCATCTCAGTGGCTGTTTTGTCATTCTGTGTCATGACTTTCTGAAAACTCTGCTACTTAATGTATAAAGACACCAAAACCACGTTCTCCAGATCTGAAACCTGCAGCCAACAAGAGCTAGCTGTCACAAGGATCTCTAATTTCACTATTTATGCTCTTCATACATCCTTCCTTTCCTTCTCACATGCCACCAGGTTTAATGTGGAACATTAGTCTATATATATGCTAAATATAACTGCCTTGGAGGTGGAGCAAGAAATGCTTTATAAGCAGCTGTTGTCTAGTTAAAACTGTGAGGAGTGAGCACAGAAAGGCTGAGGGAGTATTGTTAACTCAGCCTCTGTCAGACTTGCTGCCTGTTCCCCTTTTCAGTCTGTAGAGTTCATGCTGAATGGCAGCTCTTACCCTCTGCTACCACCCATATACGGCTGTCATCTGTTGAAGATATAACAGGGTTTGTCCAGTTCCTAAAGTATTTGTAGGCAGCTTGAGGCGTACACTGCCTTAGCAATTAATACACTTCAATATTACAGATGAAACTTGCAACACTTTCTCCTCCCCACCCACGTGCAGGATTTGTCTCCTGGTGAAACACACATCTCTTTAAGGCTTGTTTGATCACCTTATCCATGCAAACCATGGGGTGTTTTGGAACCTTCTGGCCTCAGTTCCTCCCTTTGCCAGCTTTATCCTTTTGAAAGGATTCAAGACTTGTTTCAAGTAGGATAATAGTAACACTTTGCTGTCACAGCTCGCTGACTTTGTAACAAATGATTAGTTTCTTTCAGCATCAGTTTAGCCAGATCTCTCAATTACTGCATTAGATGTTTGAGGATGGGTTGTGAATGGAACAGCCCTACCTACCTGTGGATGTCTTGAGTCCCCAGAAGCTGCTGTACTTGCTCAGTCACATTCTTATTAATGATGTCACACAGTTTCCCAACAGTATCCACTACCACAGTGGGAGGAGCTGAACTGTCTGTGGAAAAACAAACACTTTGTGTTTCTTGTAACAGTAAGAACGGGAGTATTTTAGACACAATCAAATTCTTGCAGGTGTCCAGATTTTGTTTTTCATAGATCTAGGCATACACATTCCATCAGTCACAGAAAACAAAGTGCCCAAGGTCAGATATAAATAAATGTTAGCTAGAAATGGGGAATCTATCAATAATCCTTTAGTGGCTAAAAATAATATAATTGGCAGAGCTGTGAGTGTTCACAGCAGAGATGGTACTAAAGTGCACCCTACAGTGGCAGTGGAAATCAGCCAACTGAAATTATATAGAGAGAGGGTTATTAATTAGATTCCTATGACACAGCAGACACTCTTATAAGGACTAGGCCAACAAGAAACCTGCTTAATAAATATTTTAACACACAGAACTAGGCTTGGAGAAGGCATCCTCCAAGCTGCAGTAATTGGGACATGAGGCTTCCTCTTCTCCTGTGGTGGCTGCAGGCAGGAAGACTCCTTCCTTCCTTCCTTCCTTCCTTGAATGAGGCTCAGCAGCTCTGGCTCTGGACATCTACAGCCCAGCCAAACCTTCAAACCCAGCACAGCAGCAGAAGCTGCTGTTGTCCAGAAGTAAAAACCAGAAGACAAGTAACTAAGCACACCTCTGACTACTGACAGTTTTTGACATTCAACAACTTCTTTGGGTTTTTAAGTTTAGCAGCATAAGATGGAAGTTTCTGAGGATTGGACACAATTACACTTGAATTAATTACTAAGTAGAAATCTAGAGCAGAGATTATTTTTTCCTTAAACTTGTTATCTTTCAAGTAAAGAAAGACAACTACAAATTAAGCTCACAGAAAACAAAGCTTTGTGGAAAAAATTAAAACTATTTCCTCTGTTATTCCTCAGCAACTGCTAAAGGCTTACAAATAATGGGGATTTGCTATTTCAACTGCAAATTGACAGGAACCTATTTTTATCTTCCCAGCGAAAAAAACAACTAGTTTATTAATTTCTCAACAGCTCAACATTATTTTCTGTGAAGAGATCAGCTTTTCTCTTGTTGGTTTTTTCCTTTGGAATGATCTGAATAAAACACAGGTGGTGAGTCTTTACCTAGTTCCAGAAGCTCATGGAGATTCCTCATAGCGTTGGTCATTTCCCCAAGCCTTGTGTAAACCTCATTCATTCGTGGATAAACACCATTCAGAGAATTCACATCAAACAACTTCTGGAAGTGAGAGACTATCCCAGACAGGACCTGCAAGGATGGTGTCTGGCTGTTCTGGAGCAAGCAGGAAGAACTCATCAGTGTTACTGCTTAACGAGGCAAGGACACTTTAAAACTGTGAAACATTCCTAAAACCAGGGGTTTAACTTCCCTTGTTAAAACATGGCCTTTCAAATATTCTTATGTCTGAAGATATGTTTTCAGGCACAAGTCCCAAAATACTCTTTCAGAAGCTTTCTTCTCTGCTGCTGAGAAGTACATTGATGTATTCTCAGTGATGACTGAGAAACAGAACAGGATAATTCCTGAGACTACAGGGCAATGCAAATTCATCGCTGGTCAAGTGACTTTGATCAAAGCTGTCTTCCCCAAGGTGAATTTATCCATTATGTTAATACAGTTTTGATTATTGAATGTCTTCAAACAGATATTCCTTAAACCCCTCAAGGGTTTCAAGTGCACCAATCTAATCACTGTGTGAAAAATGCATTTAAGAATTTAACTTGCAATTATGAACCCTTGGTAAGAATTACCTTTTCCTTATTTTCTATTTCTTCCAAAATTGCATCTACTATGAACTGGAGGTCTTCAACTCGTAGGAATTCTCTGTTTTCCTGTGGATCTGCAGTGTGCCAGGGTATTAATTCCAGAGACAGTTTTCTCAAGGACTTATGCAAATCCTTTTAAAAGAAGGGAGGGAACACAACTTATTTTAGAAACTGCTTAAAGTTGTTTTTATTACAGAAACAGGCAGATTTTCTGTTTCTCAAATGCAAAAACGTTCCAGTACTGGAGATGGTAAGGTTTTGGTTTTCATGGAATTTAAGCACAGTATCTTGCTGACATTTTTTTATTTAAAAAGAACAGTTACAGTCTCAAAATATTATGTTTGCTGTTTTACAGTTTTGGTGAATTTAAAAGTTTTGGTCACAAAGAGTTTGGTTTTAAACAGAATTATTTCACTTGTATTTTTAGACCAAAAAGTTACTGTTCTGGCTAGACAAAAGGAAGAAAGAGAATGCACTGTCATTAATGTGGGAAGCCCAGACTCTTAAGTGACTTCTTAGGGACTCAGCCAGTGAACAAAAACACTTAAATAATATACACAGAGGAGTATCTCTAGTACATTTTAAATCACAGTAGTGTAAAATGTGGTATATAAAGGGACAGTAGAATTATTTTTAAAACTTAACACCAAGTCAGTCAATAACAAAAACTACACACAAAACCCCTACAACTACATACACAGAGATTGAAGAATGGTCAGCCCAGGAAAAGAAGATGATAAAGCCAAGTACAATAACGTGTTGTTACCTTTAGGGCCATGAGCTGATCTGCCCACATTTCTATAGTGAGGGGAAGGTGCTCAAATCCACATTCTTTGGAGAGAATGTGCCTGTTCTCTTTGCTGTTTTCTTGCACTGGCCCTTTGCTGCGCCGGTATATTAACGGAGGAGCTCTTGGACTTCGCAAAATACAATCAACATGGGACAAAACCTTCAACAACAAACAGCAAATGTTATTGCTCAAATATGTATGACATTTAGTAATAAACTCCCTCCCTATCACAACTCCTATCATGACTGCCTAAACACTACATCACAATTAGCTCTAGTATTACTGTTGATACAGTATTGCTATCAATGAATTTTCCACATGCATTCAATGTGTAATAGATTCAAAGATTTAAACATATGCTAGCTAGAAGATATGTAAAAGGAGTGCAAATATACTTCCTTTTGAGGGATATTTAACATTTATCCACTTGAGGCATCATTACTCCCACAGTTTACACTTTCCTAAGTTTTATTATATTTGGGCTTTTTAATTCTAAGGAAAATAAAAGCCACTATTTCTTCAGGAGTGTTTAAAACTGTTAACTTCAGGATCTGTTCCATCCAAGACCTTGAACAAATCCCCTGTTTTGAGAAGATTTCAGCTACATCACTGATTTGATATGTGCCAGTGTAGTCTCTACATCCTTGCTGTATTTTCAGGTAGTTTAAACTGAGATAAAACAATGAAGAAATGGTCTGCATTAACTACCAAATCCAGAACATTACTCTGTTGCATAGGGGACTTGATAGGAACCCTTAGACTAAAAACAGCACACTCCAGTCAAACAAAGTTTAACAAAACATGAATAATATTTCATTGTCACAGTGCTATATACACAGAGTACAGATAAAATTTGCATACCTGTAAGTATTGCTGGCAAGTTGCCTGCAGCTGATCCACTCCTGCAACGCTCCCAGATTCTTTCTTTTCTTCTCTTCTTTCCCCAGTCCTACTCCCCAAAGATCTGCACAGAAATACACACAGTGAGTTACACAAGCAGCCTTAGCAGGAGACAGCACTTTTAATTTGATGGAAGAACCAAGTAAGTAGCACATCTGCTCTCACCTACAAAGTAACATCTCCACGTTGGGGTGCCAGCTGATAGAATTCCATCAGACTGAACTAGCACACACTGACAACACAATACCTAATGTAAATATCACCAATTTAACTCAAGCCCCCAGGGGCTTGAGTTGTTCCAGTCTGCTTGCTGATTTAAAAAGGACACTACCAGATGTACAATTATGTTAGCAGAGGTTCTACTATGGCTGGATACTTAAAATAGACTTTTACTCAAAAGGGTCAAATTCCAAGCTCACAGTCTTTATTTGCTTCTGCTAAAATATCTTTCCTGGCTTGCTGTACATAGCCTGACACCCTTCTTGCCAGATCTGAAATGACTTTCTCTACAACTACCACCTGAATAATACCCACTGCACGAGAGAAAAGACCCTTTAAATATACACAATGTGTATATTTATTTTAAAGTTTAAGTGATTTTTTTTTCAGGCTATCAAATATTTATCATTCAGAACACACACGCACAAGTGACTAAGTGAAATTAGAGATGGAAACACTTCATCTATACTTTCACTTTAATACTTTCAATGTATTTTCTTAACAACTTTTCAGGAAACAACAAAGTCAATTTCTAAGAACAAAATGGACATAACTTCAGTAGCTGAAACATTTTGCCAACCCATACATTCATAATCCATAATGTAACCAGTAGCTTTCTTTATAGCTCATGGAAGCAGAGAACACCATAGAGAGGCCTGTCCATATTCCCTGTGGTAGCCCTCAAATCAAATCCAGAGAGACAAAATGAAATAAGATACACCCTGCTGTGCTCCCATTTGGACACTCTGCCATCACTTCAGATTCACAGGGCTTTGGAGATCCAGCAGTATTTGCTGCCCAGAACCAGGCTTTGAGGAATGCTGATAAGGTACAGTAGCTTTGTCAGCTGCTATCTACATCACAGGTTGCAGAGTAACTTTGCGTTCAGAAGTCCAGAGGATTAATGAAAGTTATAAAAGGATTATACTTACTGGATAGTTTTTTTTAGAGTTTTCTCTAGTTTCGTCACTTGGTGCTTGTAAAATTTTAATTCCTGTGCAGTTGGCCTGTTAGAAAGAAGTACTGCATTATATGTCTTGCATTGGAAACTATCTATAAATTCAGCCAAGCAAAAAAGTAAGAAAGCTTTGCCAGTGCCAAAAAATCATTCTGAAAATTAAATTCTGCTACATTTCCATGTGACAACAGCAATAAATAGCAAACTAACCACTAGCAGTTGTTATTAAAAATGTAGGGAGGGGAGTTTGGCTTGTTGCTCCCATCTCTTATTCCTTTGATTGCAGATTTCCTACTACACTTCTACAATCACTGGTACTTTTCATTTTTTTGTAAAGCAAAGTCTACTGAAATGGCCTTGCAAGGATAATACTTAGACTTTCTCACCTTAATTCCAAATCTTTTTTGAGATTTTTATTTTCAAGCAAAAGCTCTCCATTCCTGGCTTTTGTTTCATTAAGTTGTTTCTGGAAAGACTGCAACGTAGACTGTGTTATTTCTTTTATTTCACTCACTTCTTAATCAACAAGCTTGAACAATTTAAAAGTATGTACATGTTAAGAAGGGTTCAGAAGACATGACAAGAACAAGAGACAGAAATCAAACATGTTCATGTCTCTAGATGGCTCTTGAAGGGTTACCAGTAAGAGATCTGTACTGAGTTATTCTTGGCAGTTCCATACCGTGAGCAATGCTCTGTAATTAGGAGTAGCATCTAGATTTAAGAATTCTTCCTTGCTTTTTCCTTCTCTCTGTACCTGGTCTTCGTCTTTTTTATATTGCCTATTGGAAAAAATAAATTGTTTTAGCTTACTGCAATTCAATTAACTCAAAAAGCTAAGTTCATTTAGTTAGCAGTTGTGTATGATAATGACATTTCCATAAATTACAAAGTAAATAGAACAGAAACTCTACCCTAAGATCCACTGCTCTAATTTCTGGAAAAGCTGCTTCATATGCTAATTAAGTGCACTTATCCTCCAGAGAAACTCCAGTACAAGCAAATCCCATTTCAAGTTTCAAGATAATAATCTCAAACTATAGAAACATCTCAGGAATATGCTTGTTGCTTTGTGCCCTGTGCCCACAGAGCCGAAAACTCAAGCCTTCCTTTAGCTATGGGAGATCACTGGACTGAGCACACCTACTGCAGTAATTCTGTCAAAAGAGAAAGGGAAGGGAAAAGAAAAGGAAAACCAAAACAAGAAGAAATAATTATAGCTCAAGTGTCTGAATATCTGAAACTTCCTAGCTGCCCTGGCCTCCTCTGTGAGGAGCTGCTTAGCTTGACTGACAGTTACTCCCTGGATAAATCCAAACTTTTCTGAGCATTACAGTCCCCTGCTGTTTCTTACATGCTAGTGACATGTGGAGCACAGAATGTTTAACACTGTAATATTGAAGAACAGTAAGGGGTAAGAAAATTCTGAACAGTAGAACCATAAGGGATTAGATGAGACCTACCTCAGCTCCTTTTTAATCCGACTAATTTGAGATTCATAATAATCAATTAGACAAAGGTACCTGAAGAAAGGAAAAATGGTATTTTGAATTTCAGATACTCTCAAAAGACTCATGCCTGAAAGAAAGTACCAACCTGGAGGAGCAGGCCAGCTTACACAGCTGCACTGCACTTCAGAAGTGGCTGCTCCTAACAGTTCTGTCACACCAAGCAAACACGGTCACAGTTTGCCAAAACAGAAGAGACATTTAACCCTGTAATAGTCTAGAACTGGCAAAATTATTCAAGAGGAGAAAAAAAAAGGTAAATCTGCCCAACAGCCTCCAGATTTTATGACACTGTGCACCCAGCAAGCCTAACAGAGAAGCACAAAGTGCCTTGATCACTCAGAGACTGTGTTTTGGAGAGGCAGATGAGAGAGCACAGGGCACCACATTCAGTGATCCCTCCTCTCACACAGTGAGGGCAGAAGGAAAAGGCTGTGCACTCACAATCCCTTTTAAAAGCTTCCCAGGTAAACATTTGTGGCCAGGCCTAGAAAGCCAACTGACACCAGCACAATAAAGCAATGGCTACCCGAGGCCTAAGAACTGGCAAACCTCTGATTACAGCAGAGCTATAGAAATCCTATGGACATAGGCTTGGGATTCTTTCAGAACTTACCCTAAATTACTTGGAAGCCTCACAGCAAGCCTGCAGTCAGCAATTGCAAAGATCACTTCCCCAAACTGAAAGGGCTCTTTCTGGTGGGGGGGGAAATGGTGTTTGTTGTGTTTTGTCAGCTTTTTTTTTTTAATTTACATTTTTAGAATTCCAGGATGTCATCCTAGAAGACACTGCAGTTCCAGAGCAGAGTGAATCATTCCCTTCCCTTTGCTGACACCTAGTGTAGGCAGTGGCTGGTAATTTTTTAATTTCTGCCATGGGTTTACCTGTCTCACAACTTGACAAAAGAAAAACACCACTGCACTGAAACACCTGTTCAGGAATTTGTATTTCAGCTTGCACTCCTAAGGTCCTCAGCTCTTTCGGTTTTCCATATAAATAATCAAGAAGCATTACTTTAAAATCTGTTTCTCATTCAGTGTTACAGGTTGTTCACCACTACAAGATCACTTACCTCTCATCTAGAGGAGACTTGGGAGCTCTCTTGCAAAACTGGCAAAACATTTTTTTTTGAGTGGCAACGCGCTGCTGCTCCTCCATCCCAACTTTGCTCAGCTCCTTCTGCAAACGGGCAATAATCTCCTCCTGTTCTTGCAGCTTTTCCTGCTGCTCTTGGTATTTTACCTGTGAACAGGTAATGGGAGCATTAAATTGTTCTGGCCCACCAGAAGACTGTGCTGTATGTGCCCAGGTACACAGCTGGTCCCAAGGAGGACGAGTACTTGGGTTTTAGCCACACTGAAGAGACAGTGCAAGAAGCATACAGATATTTTTCCAGGTTATTGTCAGAAAACTCTGCACAGTTTCAAAAGGCTTAGCTATAAACAGTGTACTAACGCTAGGATCCAAGACTCATGTTTATTTTGATCAACGTAAATATTTTTAGACATTTTAAAGTAAGGCAAAAGTTTGAATCCTCAGACAGCACCAGCTGAATTACCTGGGAAGCCTGTTGGTCCTTCTGAAGTTCTTCGACTTGTTTCTGCTGCTGGCAAGCTTTAGCTATTGTTTCATCTTCCAGCTGACAAATTTTGGCCTTAATGTTTTTCACCACATTTTCCAGATCATTAGCCCGTTGCTCTTGTTGAGATGCCCGACCTCGTTCCTGTCGTACCACATCTCTGAAAAAAAGTCACAAATCCTTGATTCTAACTAAATGCCTTTCACTGAAGACAGTGCAGGAAGCACACACATGACATTATAGGATGACATTCAATACAGGTGTGGGAAATATGCTGGTATAAGAAGAAGCAGCAGATGAAACAACAGAAGAGCTCAGAAGGAACTAGGCCAACACTGCTGCACATTGGGCAATAACCTCAGGGAAAAGGTCTTAGGCCTCTGGTGAGACAAGATCTGACCAGGCAGGAGATGCACACTGATAACACTTTCCCTTTTCATCAGCAGGTAAGTTCCTTCCACTGTGTCTTACCTGAGACACCGATTTGTCTCCATAAGTCCCTGCATCAACTTCTGCTGTCGCTCAATGTCTTCCACCAGCGTTTTCAATGCAAGTCTTATTTCTTGAGAAGACTGGCTGTCTAGAACAATCATATCTGGAGGTACAAAACATAAGCAAAGCCACAACAAAAGGCTTTTAACAACTGAAGAAGATTGCACGTCTGCTGCCATTTGGAAGTGACAGCTTTACACACCCCTTATGGAGTCATGCTTACTACTTCCAAATACAAAAAAGCAGTGAAATGAGCATTTCCTTACCTGATGTGTTTCTGCAGCATTGTGGGCCAGCAAGACTCAGCGGTTTCAACCCATGACGCATTAATAGCTTGTTTAAGTTTTCCCACTCTGCCTTCTCCTGCTGCAGTCGGGAGAAGAGGAAGAAGAGGCAACCCCTGAGTTCTCCAGATCAGCTGTGCAGGCAGTGGGGGGGGGTGTGTGTGTACCAAATTAAATTAAACCAACCCCAAACCCCCCAGGAACCCCCAGCCACTACGGGAGGGCTTGTGAGACGCTCCAACAGGATTTGCAAAATAACACTGGGGAAAAGCGACCACAACAACATACAGCACGCTCAGTTTTCCCAGACGTCTTATCAGAAGACAAAACACGTGCAGTGACCAAAATTCGCCTTTTTAAGAAGCCCAGACCACCAGCCCCCGGGTCCCGCCAACGCTCCCGGGGCGCAGCGGCCCCGCCGCGAGCGGAGCCCTCAGGGAGGCGGCGGCGGCGGCTCCGGGGGTTACGGACTGTTCCATCCCCTCCCGGCCTGCTCCAACCACCCAGCAGCCACACCCGGGGCCACCGCCGTACC
>VYZS01000887.1:4347-20709 GCA_013400695.1 Neodrepanis coruscans | reverse complement strand
TTTTTTTTTTTTTTGCTACAATAGCAGCATTGAAAGACACAGGAAAGGATTTCCGGCACTACACGGTCTGTTGCAGCAGGATTATTTCTCCCTGCTCTATTAGCTTGGTGCTCTTTTCATTGCTGTGTTTAGAACAGTTAGACAACATCTGACAGGCATTTCTTTCGGCGTTAGTAGTGCCCTGGACAGCTGTTTTATCCTGACTACTAACTACTGCCCTTCGCGTTATCCTGGCAGGGCTGATTGATGGTTGTGTCTGGTACAAGATCAGAAAATGGATCTGGATTAAAAATAGTATCTTTTTCTGTGGTTATTTGTAAGGTACATCAGTAGTGTGACCTGTTCTCCAGGCAGCTGCACAAACAGGAATGACATAGTGGCACAAAGGAGAAGTAGAGTGGGCAGGAGTTGCTATGGACAGGTATTTGTTGGGTGGTAGGAGACACCAGAGAAGACTTATTTCCTGCTAAATATGGAAGGTCAATCTGTCTCTTCTAGACTGCTGGTTGAAATTTTTGTTATATTTTACTCCTAAGAGCAGCATAGCCAATGACAGAGACTTGGGTCATTGCTGACAGCAAGTTCATCTGAGATGGATTAGGAACTTGAGGATAAAAAGGGACAATTTCTTTCGCAGCTTCCCTTCTCAGGACAGACATTTCTAAACTGTTTCATTGGTGTTACTTAGAATGATATTTTCTTCATTTGACTCCTGAAATAAATGTATGTAGAGAATCACAAATGGTCCATGCTTTTCTTACTCTGAGTATTTGGTTTTTAGAAGGGCTTATTCATAACAAGCAATATTATCCTATATGGGAAATTATTCTATATGGGAAAGGCATGTATTACACCCTAATAAAACAACCTTATATTTTACTAACTGCTTTTACTGTCATCTAAATGAACTTAAGTTTTAGCCTCTATTTTAGACTCAGGCCTAATGTGGCACCTGCAAAAGACAGCAGTATGTGTGAGTGCAAGTTATATCTATTCACGTGTGTCCATATATGTAAATCACAGTTTGGGAACCAGCATTTGCATGCTGCATCTTCAGATATCGGTGCAGCTGAGTGGAAATTTTGAGTTTCCAAAATCATAGCATGTTGCAATCAGTTGAAAAAACAGTGCTACCAATGCTCTACGAAACTCAAAAGTTTACAGATCTGTAATTTAAAAGTAATCTTTAAAAATAATCTATCGCTTAATAAATTAGCTGATATTCCTCTTTACGCCTTCAATATCCATGTTCTGTTCTAGGAAGCAAATGTGAGGCTTATAGTTATTGGACAGTCATCTTATCACATCAAGGTAAATAAAGTAGTTATTAAAGATGTGTATCCTCTCTTGTGTCTTAATGGTCTGTATTGAGGGATTTGCTTTGAGTGAAAAGATGGTCTTTCGCAACTACAGAAAAAAAGCAATGAAGCAATTCTAATAATAATGCAGGAGTAAAGCAAATAACTAAAGCTTTCAGTTTAAATACCACGAGGGCTTGGCTTGCTAAGGAAACATCTTTTCTTGATTTCATTAGAAGCTTTGAGGCCAAAAATGTTTGCCCTTTAATTTAACATGACAAATACACAGCTTCCAAGTAAGAGGGGGGAGGGTGCAGCTGGAAGAATGTACTTTTCCTGTTGTTTGTAGAGCCTAACCAGTTATTGCCTTAATCTTAAAAATATGACTTTTTTTTTTGTGTGTGTTTGTGTGTGCATATATTTTGCAGCCCTTTTGCAGTTTAACTGGGTATACACATGAAATGTATGTAGATCCACAAAGGGAAATTTATAGAACACTTGGCATGAAAAGAGGTGAAGGTAGTAACGTATCAGGTAAGAATAATTTTCTCATCTTATTTGGACTTATACAAACAAACTGTCTGAAAAAATAGTATGATTGCAATGTAAGTAAAATGTGATTTGCCCACCAGACTGTGTTGTACACTATGTTTTATAAAAATACTAGTTACCAGGAATCTCTAAACTATTCATAGTATTTCAGTGTCCTTGTTCTTAAATACTTTTGTATTTATAGATAACAAGTATTTTATGGTTTTGTTTAGTGCGGAGCCCTCATGTGAAATCAAACAAGCTTCTGGGAAGCATTAGGAGTATATGGAGAGCAATGACTGGCCCAGCTTTTGATTTCCAAGGAGACCCTGTTCAGCAGGGAGGAGCTTTGTAGGCCCAGGTGAGCTTCTTTGTTTTGTGTGAAAGTTAGAGCTGTCTCCTTCAGCTGTTTGCTGCCATTTCAACTGCTGTCCCTGTGGATCCCAAGGAGAGTCTCATGTTGAACTGAGTGATTTTTCTTGCATGAAGGAATCTGCAAAGTGTCATTGTGTACGTCTACCTCCCACAGAGGTGGCACAAAGCTGATCACATTCCTGCAGAAATTGATTGGAGTGCTGGTGGAACAACTGCCTTAAAATTTGGAGTGTTTTTTTGACATTGTGGTGTTTACCTACAGTCTGCTTTCACATTGATTCGAGGCATTTAATGTTTTAATAGAGGAGTAGTGCATGAAGCTGCAACATGACAGTCATCACTTTAGTAGGAAACATCAAGCTACAGCAGATTTAAATTAGTTAGGTGTCCCAATGTTCCCCGCTTCTTTAACATAATTTAAAAAAACCTTTGCCATTGTTTAAAATATAGTATATTGTGCAAGATGTAGAGCTAGTATACAAGAACTGGTAGGAATTCAGAATGCTGCTTTGATTCACCTGTCTTGTCTTTGAATAGATTTTTTTTTCAGTAATATACATGTTATTCCATTCCAGGCAATAAAGTTCATTTTTGCCACCTTGATAAAAGCAGGCTGGATCATATTCCCATTAATACAGTTTTGCAGCTGGCAGGAGTTAAAACAGTGAATTTCTCAAACAAACCCCTATAGTATTGACATATGACATTGACATAATATATACTTCTTTTTTTTTAAATTTGTGCTCTGCAAGAACAATTCTACAGTGAATTTCAACAAGCATCAGTACTGGGACATCTGAAACCTTATCTAGAAATAAGAGCACAGAATAACTTATATGTCTCATCAAGCAATCATATTTTACAAATCACTGTTCAAGGTGAACTACACTAAAATATCTCACTTTGCTCAGGAAGAATGCGGGATTCTTGCCTCTAACAGATCAACACTGGTTTTCAATCCAATACTTACCAGCACTGTTTTAAAGCTTCCAGTACCATATGACCACCATATATTAAAATATACCCTGAAAAGTCAGTTTTGAATGCTGGTATTTAAGCTTATGCCTACTTTTGCATATGACACTAGTAGACATTATGAAATTTGTATCATAGTTTTAAATAAATATTTTAAATACATTATCCATTGTCTGCAATTCTTTGGGGTCTGTAAGAATGGGGAGACGCATGTCTTAAACATACATCTGATCAGATTATTGGTTTTCTAGTAAGCTGTAGTCAATTACTTGTTCTCCTATGAAAATTTGCTGTTGTATATATGTACTTTCTCTCAGAGCAAGAGGTCTCTGAATAAATTGTCCATAGTTATTTGTGTCTTAGACAACTGAACTGAGGACAACAGCATTTTGGTTTGCAGTTCTGTCAGATTTCATATTATCCATTTTTCTAGAAATATTTATGTTGAGAGTCTATTGCTTTTATTAAAGTAGATGTGCCCCTCTTTCATCCACAAGCAGTTCTTTTTAGCAGTTTGAGAAAAAAGAAATTGTCTGAGATTTATGGAGAAGTGTATCCTCCTTTGCAGTTTCTGATCTTTGGCTTTCATTGTAAAATGCGACCATACATACATATGTGTCGTGGTTTTACCACAAATTTAGCGATTTTGGACAAGAGATTCCGAGACAAGCCACAGACACCCCCAAAACGAAGAGAAAACACAAATATCACAGTTTATTTTCGTGCACACACAAAACCTGACAAATAAAGTGCAACAAACAAACAAATTCAGTTTCCCAGGGCCCGTTTTGGGATGAGGACGCTCTGGAAATAGTGCTGGTCTCTCTCTGGACCCCCGGAGAGATGCCAGGGTAATTAGAGGAAGCACGTGGCCGGTCTGAGGACCCCTAGCAGCGCAAGCTTCCACCTGGCTTTGACTAAAGGAAAGATACTCAAGAAAAAAAAAATTAGAAACCGCGTGTGCGTGCCCTCCCTCCCCTTCCCGATAGCCCAAGGAGGGATTTAGTGCTGATGGAAGAAGAGATGTGGTCTTTGGACCCTGGCAATAGTCGCTGATAATTGCCAGACCACTCACCCCCGGGGAAAAAGAAAAAAACCACAACAGGAAAAAAAAAACCGAAAGGGAAGAAACAACCCTTCTCCCGAGGAAGAAAATCTGCCTCCCAGAAATTCACGAGGCAGAATGCAATTCCAAGAAAAAAGGAAGTCAACCACACCATAAAGTGAGAAGAAAGGAAAGAAAGAAAAAACCTGATCACGAAAAATGTGATCAAATGAACGGCTCCCCCTCCCAGAAATTTACCACACCAAGTCGCTGCGGTGGAACCTCTGACCTGTCTTCCACGTGGACGCCGGCTCCAACGCAGCGGCAAAGAGCGGTGTTGCTCCTCTGAGCTCCAAGGCCGAAAACAGGAAGATGGCCGGCCTCCCTCCGTTTTTATAAGGAGAACCCGATTCTGCGCCTGCACAGATGGGTCTAAGGGGGCCGGCCTCTCCTGTGATTGGTTGGCGGCCTGGGGGCCCGCCCCGTGCGCGCAGTGGCCCACGGGAGGCACCGCGGCCACCTGGAAACGCCACGCGCGCCGAGATGGCGCTTCCGCTAATGGCGGCTGCCATTTGGCCATCACATGGCTGCCGCTGCTCGGCTGGTGCCGCTGTTGGGCTGTCGCTGCTGCTGGTGCTGCCGTCACGCACCACCAGTGCAGCCTCAGCATCGGCGCGGGCCGCTGGTGCGGCCCTGCCGCAGGCCACGTGGTCGGTCCACATGCTCGACAAAATGGCGGCGTCCAGCCAGAATCGCCGCGTGGGAGCGGCACAGGCAGCGGCGCCGGGCCAGGCCACACCGCCGCTTCCGGGTCCAGTACCAGCTCCGCGCAGGGCCCTGCCCAGCGCTGCTTCCCTTGGCCCGTGGAGAAGGGCGGAGGGAGCGCCCTCGCACAAGCGCTGGCCCCGGGGACGAGCCCCAAGAACCAGGGCCCAGCGGCTCCTCTCCGTGCCGCCCCGCGCTCCGGCCCTGCTAGCCCCTGGTGAGTGGACCCCCGGGGATGGAAGGAGGCAGAGGTGGGAGGAACCGCAGCAACAGCTGGGCAACCCTGGCAGCCGGCCTCTCCCGCACCGCCGTGGCCAAGGAGCTGGCACCGCCGCTGCTGCGCCCCTCCCCCGCTGTCGGGGGAAGGGGGGCCTCCTCTGGCTGCGCCGTGGCTGTCGCCAGGGCTGGCGCCGCTGGGCCGAGCAGCGCCAGGCAGTTCTGAGCCCCAAGGGCAGCCACACCACCCCGCGCAGCACATTGGGGGAAAGGGACCACCAAACTGGTGCGGGCGCCGCCCGCTGCCCTGCACCACCGGCCCCCAGACAGGCCTCCCGGCCCGCCGGACCCCACATGGTAGGAAAAAAGGCATGTTTTATTTCACTTTCGTTTTCACCCCACGACAATATGTCAACTGAAACTTCCCTTCTAAGCTTTAATGCAATTGTAAAATGGCATTTGTGAAGAGGTTTGTTTCTGCACCCATCAAGGTCACTGGCAGGCCTCAAGCAAGCTCTGGAAAGCTCTCCACCATTACAAGTGTGTGAAATTTAAGTGCAGTGTTCCTTGATGAAAAATGCTTGCTTAAGAAACATAATGATATCGAACCATATAGTTCTATTAAAGGTACTATGCCTTAGCAACTTAATAATTGCATCCTCATTTTGATAAAATGTGTTTCAAAGGATATTATTAATTAAAAAATACTGCATCAATTCCCTGCTGTGACTAAACAGCTCTTGGCACAGGACTAAATGTAGTCACCTGCAGACTCTGAACCCATGTGATTTCAGGGCTGGCCAGAGACTTCCTGAGAACTTGCCATGACAGACTGGAACACGTAGTTGAGGCATGCAAGGGAGTGGTCTGCCTTTCATGAACTACTGTCTCTACATTCACAAAGAAGGAGCTGCTCCCTCCCTCCAGCACTCCCTCAGCTTGCTGGTATTTTTCAGCATGTCAGAAGCTCTGGAATATATCTGCCTTTATGTTACTTAAACCACAGCTGAAAGCAAGCTGAAAAACTGGTCCTATGTTTGTAAAACAAAGACAACACAGAAAAATTATTTTTTAAGAGAATGAATGATCAATACACAGTTTATTTGTAGTGCTTCCACCCTGCTTCATTCACCTGATAATCAAAGCGAAGGACATCGTCGCTAGTTCCACTTTTGTTTTGCAATCATTTCACTTTCTTGCTCTTGGCACTTTGTTTGTAAAGGGTTTGTGTAGCTGTATTCCTAGCTAGCTGCTTGTTTTGCTTTTCGTATAATTAATATGCAATGGTAATAGCACTATTGCTACTAATAAATACATCTAACAAAACTGACTATGGTTAAAAGAACTACTATAAGGACTACTAAAAAGGACTGGAATGAAGTTGTAGTTTGATAGCTCTGTAGGCTGAAGTCATCCACTCTCACCATTTCAATACTGACAGGAACCCCTTTGTTACCCCAGCAAAATCACTTCTTCAGATTTGCAAAGTGCAGACAAACAAAAAGAGGGAAGAAGACAGAGGGAAGGTTCAGCAGAAGAGCAGTCCTAATCAGGGTATAGGCCCTGCATTTTGCATGTGTCCACAGCTTCACGGAGTTCACTGGTGCGAGACAGTGACTCCCACGTGCATAATGAATTGCAACAATAATGGCCACATTCAAAGTTGGGAGAATGGGTTTTCAAATTGGCTGCAGAATTTTAGGTGTCTGGTGTTATTTATAAAGAGTATTTAAAAAAAGTTAAAAGTAAAAGCCAGTAGGTGATAAATACTGATCACACACTCAGCACATGGTAGAATACTTAAGCAAGGGCTTTCATCAAGGCCAGTTAGATGGAGATGGGAAGGGAGCGGTTTTCAGAAGTTGCCTTAACTACTACCCTGATTTATTGCAACATCTATTTAAAACAACTGTTTTAAAGTACTGCAGTGTCTAAGAAGTAGATTCGAACCCAGTTATTTAAACTCTCCAGACAAATCCACTGACTGCTCGGACCAGAAGAATGCTTGTGCTGGGCTGTCTTCTGTTGGCCTTACACAGTATCATGACCTTGGGACCTTCTTCTGGTCCATGTCGCAGGGGGCACTTGGAAGACTGCGACGCCCAAGAACGCAACGGAAAACGCTCACTCCCCAAAGGCGGCACCTTTACGTCCGGGCAGGCGTTGCCCGCCGTGGGAGCGCACTCACACCACGGCGGGGGATCGGCCTCGCAGCCCCAGCAGCTGCTTTTCAGTCGCGCCGCCCATCCAGGGCCGTGCCGGGACAAGCGCCGCGCCAGGCCGGCCCGAACCCCACGTGCTCCCGGCCCACCTGTTACCGCGGCCGCTCTGACACCACCCGCCCGGCGCACCGCGCCGGTGACGCAAGAGCGCGCGGCCCCAATCGGGAGCGGGTGCCGGGAGCTGCCGCCGGGCGGGAGGCGGGGCGAAGGGAGGGGGCGGTGCCTTGGGGACGTCCGCCGGCCGTCCCCTCCCTCCGGCCGCCCGATCCCCGCGGGATGAGGGAATCCGTAGCGGCGAGGCGGCGTCCGCCATGAAGCGGAAGAGCTGGGCCGAGGCGCGGCGCCGCGCAGCCCCGGCGCCGCCCGCACTGAAGAGGACGCGGGGCGCGGCGCCGCGGGCGGAGCGGGGCGAGGGGCAGCGGCGGCAGCCGCCCCCAGCGGGGCCGGAATCCTGTCTGAGGATCGCGGGTGAGGGGCCGTGCTGGGGGCGCGGGAGGAGGCAGGGCGAGGGTGTCCCGATGTCCCGTTCTGGCAGCGGTGGGCGCCGCGCCGGCTTTTGGTGGGAGGAGCGGCCATGAGGCGGAAAAACCGTCGGCAGCGCGGTTCCCAGCGGGACCCCGGGGCACTCGGAGAAATCTGGGATCCCCTGGGTGCGTCGGTCAGCCCTGAAGCCTGGATCTCACAGCGAGCTGTTCTTAAAAACTGCACCGCTCGTCCTGGAGAAAAAAAATAGTTTTGCTCGGTGTCCTTATAACCCGAACGGTGCCGAGCATCGATTGCCCTGTGCTGTCGTTTTCTGCTTCTGAGAGAGCGCCAACGGACGGCAACGACGGGCACGGTTCTGTCCGTTGAGCATGTTGTGGGGTGGGAAAAAGGGGGCATATTTCTCACCGTACTGGGGATATCTGTATAAATAATCCTTCTCCTGGTGTCATGCTTGCTGGCCAGTGGGTAAAATAATGGGCAAACGTCGCACCTCTTTTTGATACCCGAGTGCCAGCAGCTCGTACGGGCAGGTTTGCGCAGTGCCGCCCCTCCTTTCCGTGACCCCAGGCGCCGAGCCCGGCTTTATGTTGGCACAGGAACCTGCCTCTTTTAAGAAGCCTGTTGGATGACAGGAGAAATAATTCTGTATTCCGTTTTGAATTTCCCCAGCTGAAAGACGACCTTGAATTTCGTTTGTCTGAAAGGAACAACAAAACTATTTTTTTTAAGTCTCGTGTCACAATCTGAGAATGGTAGTATACTTACAGCTCATAAAAAGCAAGAAATAAACTTCTCAGTACATCTCTCTGAGAGTCATGAAAAATGTCTGTGGACAGAGCAAGCAAAAATTTAAAGAGCAAACGTGGAGAAAAGCTCCAGAATACCTTTCTGTGCCAAGAAACAGGATTCCCTAAATTAACTAGTGTGTCTCCTTAACTAGTATGTTTAGAAAACAGTAAGATTTTGTTTTGAAAATTGGGTGTAGGGGGGATGTAGGAGGAATGTAAAATCCCAAAGCTTACCAGATTCTTCTTTTTAAATAGCCTTAATACTCCACCGTAAGATACAATATTGTAGGCCTAATATGCATAGAGAAATGTGATAGCATACTTATCTGCAGAACTCTTAAGGCTACAATGTGTATTTTTTTACTACAACAGCAACCATTTCTGTAGGGAGTGTGATGGTTCTGTTCTAAGTTTAAGTGTAGAGTTATGCTGTTCATATATCTGTCTCGTTTGACAGATGATCACTTTTTGTTATCAGGTAATTTCACTGCCTGTATTACCACACAGCCGTGTCCAGCACCCATCTCCAGCAAAAGGATCTCCAACCATTCTCACACAGCAGTTGCTTAGATCTGATAATGTGTTTCTGGCATCAACAGGCCCGTTAAATTACTGTATTTTCTCCTTCAAAGAAATGTTCACCCTTTTAAATACAGTACAGCACCCAGGCTCTGACTTGTGATTTTTCAGTGGGATTTCACCACATGCAACAGTACCTAGCAAGACAAATTTGATTGAAGAGCACTAGATTATTTTATTTAATAATATTTCATTTTTTCTTGATCTTGCTGTGCACATGGCTACTGTTTACAAGCTTCTATTAATGGAAATGTTATGATTAAGTTTTAGTTCACTGCTATGTCATATGTATTTTTTTAAAGATAAATTTAAAATAAGCTAGTAGCCTGCCTTTTTTATTAATCTGTTTTAAAGTTATGTCAGATTTTGAGCTGTCAGGTCTACCTTCTCTAATCCAGTTCTGAGAAATTAATAAATAGTTGTGGACTGGAGACAGATTAAAACAAGGTCTCGTTCTTAAAAATGGGCAGGTGAATAAAAAAGTTCTTGAACATGGACTGGTGAATAGTTGAACCACTGTAAAGGCTGGGAGATCTGTGTTAGCCTATCTGGTTACAGAAATAGTGCCAAACTTATGAAGAACATAGTGGTCTACCCTCATTTTCATCTTTGCAAAAGAGAGAAGCAGATCATAAACTCCAGTTGCTGCAGACTTTTCTTGGGCGATGTTACAGTCATAAACAGCAAAATTTCTAATCTATTATTTGTATGAATTTTATACTCAAAATACAGCAATTATTGCATTTCTTTATAGTGAATAGTGTTAATCAGTCATATGTCAGAATAATTATCAGAATCTATATATTTTTATTTGCTATTAAGACTAGTTCAAGAAAGCTATTCTTTTAAAAAAATTTGTTTTGGTCTAATAAGATGCTTGATAAGCTTTATCAATTTTCTCTTGATGTCTAATGTGTGAAGCTTGCTGGTGTTAAATCAATTTGCTGGAAGTGAATGTATTTCTTCTGTTGATTAGAAGCGTATTCCCATAATCCTTTTTATCTCTGAGAGAAGTGATTTATATGAACCAAAGAAACTGTAACAATTCTCTGTGAGATGCTTGAAAGTTGTTCATTTCCTTTCCTTGGCTGCTTTTCTTTGTCATTGCTTTGATTTTATAAATAATATTTTAAAGAAGAGGTGGAAATATAATGCATAAATCTCAGGCAAAAGTTGTGTGTTTCACCTAATTTTGGTAGGTAATTCTCAAATGAAGTAACTACACATGGAATAAAATTTTAAGTAATATAACATCATGGGGCATCTCTTGACATTTGTTTGTCTTCCTGCTGAATAGATATTCACTTCATTTATAATGAGGAAATAGCATCTAAAAGGATCCTTTAAGCTGCACTGCATGTGCCTTTTTTTTGTTTTTCTTCATTGTGAATCATTTTGCTTGCACTTTCACTTGAAGGTAATAGTGAAATATCATTATTATATTCTTTGGTAGATGCGTTGTTTGGTTGGTTTTGTATTGTTTGGGTTTTTTTTTTTCCCAAAAACATTGAGTTATCTTTTTCCAGTACTGCTGGCTTGTCATTATAAATTCTGTGTTCTATGTAGAAAATTATTTTTTTGGGATGCTAAGGACACTTCTAACAAGTATCATTAAGCTTCCAGTATTTTGACTACCAACACTTCCAATTAGTTTTTATTATTCAACTCTCTTAGTGCAAAAGCTGTTTATCCTGTTATCAGTAGGACCTCAGTTACTTACGAGTCTTTCTCAGAGTTAAGATTTTAAATACATGTTTAAGCCTTTTAGTGTCTAATCCAGCACTGAAAGTGCATGAACCTATACAGTCTTGCATATCAGTCAAGAGCAGCAGACTCTGTTTTAGTAAATAGCAATATTATTGTTCAGTTATGATACAGCCCTAAAAGTAATTCTTTCAATCTTTTCTGTTAAAAAGTTCCTTTAGCTTTTTAATGTGCTTTCTATTTTTGAGAGTTCAGGCGGTTTTTTTAATTGCCAACTCTATCACCACCTAAATTTGAAATATCATAGTGGTGATGGAATGAATCTTCTCAAGGATAGAAAGACCAAAAAGAAAGCCTTAAATTATTTTGCTTTTTGTCTTAACATTACAGCAGAGTTTGTCTTCCATGTTTTGTCATGTTTCTTTGAGATATTTGGGAGTCTTTTAAGTCAAACACAACAAAATCCCATATACTAACTCCAGATTTAGAAATACATTCCTCTTACAACAGTTAATAACTTTTCTGTTACATTCCTGAGAATTCAAAACGACTTAACATTGGGTTTTGTTGTAGTGTCTGTCTCTGACTTTCTCATCTAAGGCATCTGTTTAACAACAGAGGAGTAGAATTTCTTCTTTTTTTATGAAATTATCTTTGCTGATTATACGCAGACTTGTCCTACCACTGTCTGTTAAGTATTTCATTGTCTCTTAGAGCTGTAGGATCATTTAGGTTGGAAGAGACCCCTAAGATTATCAAGTCCTACTGTAGCTCTTGAATTACTGAAATTTCTTTCTTGAAAGCCTGTGCATCAGAACGTGAGAAGTGTCAGGCTTACTTAGAATAATTCAAATGAATTGCCAGCAGTGATGTCCATATTTATGTATTTTAATTATATTTTTATAAGGCTAGCGAAATTAAGTGTATTTGAAGTAAATCAAACATGGTGCACCATATCTCCTAGTTGCAGCCTGTTAAGGCAGCGAGTCCTGCTCTCTTGTTCTTCTGAGAGATGATTAGAAAGTTCTGCTGTAGTTTGATAGGTCTAGGATGATTTTTTATTAGAAATATGCAGGAATTAGGAAGTGCTCAAGTGCTAATACGTAAATTAAATACCACAAAGCTAAAATTAGCAAAGGAAACATAAAGATAATAAAAGGGAAGCCTTCCTTCTGGCAGTCCAAACCTTTGTAGAGTCCTAGTGAAATTAATTCATCACTGCTCAAGTGTATTTTATGAATAAACTCAATCCTGCAATCAGATCCTTAATGAAGAAATTCTCCTTTCTCTTAATTTCTATTAAAAAAATCAACACACTAATCCTTGACTAAACAGAACTGGGAATATGTTTGGAAAAAATGGGTAAAAACAGGCATGGTGAGTAATACAGCATTTGTCAGATACTGGACTGGTAAGTCAATAGAAGGGTAAATAGACTTACAGGAAATGATTTCTCTGTATAGCTCATTTCTCAGATCTCCCTTAGGAAACATGTTAAGGAGACTGCTGTTTACATAACAGAGAGCAATTGTTAGCAGTGCACAGGAATGAACGGTTTGTCAGAATACGGGTGTTTGACACACATTGCTCTTACTACAAGGTACTTGTGTGAATTCATTAAACTCAAGTTTCTTTCAGATGTTTTAAGAATAACAACAATTAATACAATCCAGAGATACCAGTGCAGAAACTGAATGCCAACAGCAATTCAAAAGGCCATATACACACTGCTTGCTCAAGATAGGAATTATTACTTCTGTTAGGCATTTGTGCAGAAACTACAGAAGAATTCCAGCAAAAGTAGAAGCACTGAGGATGCAAGTGTTTTTGTTATTCTAAAATCCTGTTTAGGAGCAAAATGCTAAATTATTTTATGTCTTCGACCTGTGAAAGTTATTTTAATTTCGATCCTCCCTTTGTATTTGGGGATTTTGGATTACTCTTTGTGTATTATTTTGTATTTTCAAAAGTGAGCTCCTGGGAATAAGCTGAGTGCAAGAAGGTGGCACGTCTGTGAGTACTACAGCCATTCCACACAGATTTTGATGCAGTTATTGTTTATGTGCAACAATGAAGGAGAACTCAGTCTAATCAATAATTAGACTGTCACTCAAGGAGGATGACATGGAGGGAGAAAGTTTGGCTGTGTATTCCTACTGTTAACCCCCAGCAGGCTGGTTCAGTGAGCTAACTCAGATTTTTCCTTATAAGGAATCTGGTGGCATCTAGCCATTAAATCAGTTTAGAAGTGGTGTGAAATGATAGCCTGGGGCTGCAGTGACATGTGATTAATCTAGCAATGGCAGTTTAATAACAATCCCTAGATATCACATCCTCTCAGTTCTCCTTTCTGCTTCCTCCTTTAACCTCAGTTCTCACACAAATTAGCTTTCATTCTCAGATCAGAGGGAAGTAAGTCAGCAAAGCAGCCTTTTTATTTTTTCTTCTTTTTTTCTTTTCCTATTTTTACCTCTTTTTTCCCCTTTAAAAAAAAATATTGTGCTGGGATACCTGTTACAGATTCTAATTCATGCAAATCCACCTTGACATAGCTCAGCAATTAACAGAGTGTTAGGGGGAGGTGCCAGGGGAGTTGTGTGAAGCTGGGGCTTCTTCCATCGGCAAGGTCCATCCCCAGGATTGCCTTTGTGTGAAGGAGTTTTCATCATAGCGTATTTTGAATCTAGTTGGGATTTGCATCCAGTGCACTTGCTTCTTCACACATATTTCACTTTGTGGGCCTGTTTACTCACTTCTTAAAAATACACAGCATTACTCTAAATTTTATCTTCGGCTTGTTTTTGAGGATGCTTTGTTAAATACTGGGAGATAGAGAGAAGGGAATGCACTTTCAGTACTGTAGCTACTATGCTTACAAGGTAGGACTATAAATAATCCTTTATTTATTATTAAATAATCAAGTTTAGTGCCTTGATTCTGCTAAGAGAGTAAGGAAGTAGTTGCCTGACTTGCTTTGGAGTTACGGTACATCCCACTCGTTGCATCTGACCTATAAATGTTTAAGCCAAACGATTCACATCAGGCTGCTCTTCAGCTGAAATTAACATTTAGCAAATATACATGTTTTGGTGGTCTTGTCTGCCTCCACCCCTTGAGATATTGCTGTACATAGGTGGGCACTGAGCATATAGACATAGGAACTTCATTCACAGCATACTTCAATGAATATTTTCAAGACACAAGTAATGATTTCTAAGTGTTCTCAGAGAGGATATTTTGAAGCTTAAAATGATTTTTTTTTCCTGCTGTCTAAAAAAAGGAGATACAGTTTTTCTTCATTACAAATTATGTTTTGAAGTAAGATGTTTATATGCTGGAGATCTGTTTTGATATTTTAAGTAATATCTCTGTTCTAGGCAACTAGTTTTCAAAAACAAAAGCTTTCTTTTTAGGTCCAGATATTTTATGATTTTGTTTTCAACAAGAGGAATGCAAGTATTGCTGTGGTGCTGCAAGCCTCAATTTTTATCAACCAGTTATCACAAGCACAGCAATTTATTAGCAGCAGCACAGTGTTTCAAGTTCACTGGGGCTGAGCTTCCCCAGCCATAGAAGTAATTTATATCTATGTGAATACTGCTGGTATTTTTTTCCCCACAGCTTAACAGAGGAAGCCAGAGCGAGATGCTTTCTGTCTGCAGGCCCATGGGCTTTGAAGGGGCAGCAGGGATGGGGATGCGGAAGGGGATGTGGATGGGTATGTCCAGGTGGTGGTCTGTCATCTGCAGTCTTTAATTGCATGCCACTACCGTCAAAATCGTAGTTTTATAAAAGTGCCTGTGTTTTGACATAAGTGCGTGTTATCCTTTAATGTAGGTGCTCAGAGGTGCAGAGGAATTTGTGGTTTGCTTCTTCAGCCGGGGAAGGTGGGGAGTGGAGAGAATTGGGTTGTGTGTGTTGGTATTCAGAGTGCAACCACCTGCCAAAGGAGGTCTCTGCTCTGTGTGTGGGTGCAAGTTGAGCTCCTGCTAATTTGCTAAGTCATCAAACAGGGAAGACGTCAGGAAAGCAAGCTGAAGAGCTACAGATTAAAGGAATGCTGCTGAGCAAAAAGGCTTGATCTTTATATGCCTTGTTTGTTTAACACTGGAGAAATATAATACCTAGTTTGTTAATACTTAAGATTTTCTTCATTCTAAACCATTCAAAGTTGTCCCTTTGACAGGTAATTCTTCAGACTTTCAGCAGAACAGTGTGATGTTTATAAAAGCTTCAAATTTTCTTGCATTTCAGATCGCCTTTATTTTGCAATTCTCTGCCAAAAACCGAAGAATGGAAGTGCAAATACCCATTATTTCTGCATAGATGATGAACTTGTATATGAGAAGTAAGTACAGACTTATTTTTTCCTTTTTTTTTACAGAAATAAATTAGTCTGAACCACAGTGTGAGGAGCCAGTCTAATTGGCATTCTGCTTTTCAGCTGAGCTAAGAGAAATATACTATTCTCACTGTAGAAGTAATTAGATGAGTTTGGTCTTAGACTGATCTGCCTTGATGATTTATATGCCTTATAAGGTTTCTTGCCTTCCAATCAGGATTTCTTGAAAACATTTTCAAAGCAGAAGGTTTCATTGTATATGTTCCTATTAGAAGACACAGAAATGTGATACAACCACGTACATTCAGAAGTGCAAATCGAACTGCCAGACTGAAGGGAGTGTCTTTGGTTGCACATGTACTAAGTGAAATGTCTAAACTTCCTACAATAAAAGAATGGGAAAATCAATTCAAGCCCACAATGGATATATTTCCTCTGTAGTGAAGAGTGTTTACCTTTACATGATATGGAATGTTGCTTCTTCTTTAAAGGTTTGATTAAAGGCATGCTTGCTGTTCTTTAAAGTAATCAATCTTTATTCTCTGTGTTCACTTTTCTCAAGCACTGTCAGTTGCTACTTTTAAAGTAAAGCTTAGATGTTACTCTTAAAATAGAGTTTAAAAACTTTTGTCAGAGAATAACACAGAGAAGTAGGTTCTTCAAACTTCGAGTATTCCAGTTTGGTTTTGAATGGTGGTGTGTGAAAAACAAAAAGGTTTGAGTCTGTGTTTAAAGACAACAAAACTGTTTGCTCCAACAAAATAATATGGATGTGTGTATGTATCTAAGAAGTCATGCTTGCTTTTAGAATTCTGTATATATATATCACTTGTTTTGTGCATCTTACTAAATAAAAAGGCATTTACAAGGTGTCATATAGAATTTTTCCCCTTTATTCTACCAGCTTCTGTGCAGACTTTGGACCACTCAATCTGGCAATGATCTACCGATATTGCTGCAAGCTAAATCAGAAATTAAAGGTAATGCTTGGGTTTGGTTGTTTTTTTTTTTAAATACTAATGACTTTTTAAAGAAC
>VYZS01000885.1:13545-23812 GCA_013400695.1 Neodrepanis coruscans | reverse complement strand
TCCTTTTTGATTTCCCTCCCTACAACAAACATCCATAACACAGAGCTGGACTTTATGTTGTGGATCCCTTTCAGCTCAGCAAATTCAGTGACTCTGTGACTCTCTAACACCTCCTCTTAAAGTGATGAATGCAACCCATTGCTAAATGGAAAACACTTCAGGAAATACACTTTCAAGCAGCTTTTACTAAGAAGCCCAAGGAGCCAACACAGCCCCATCACATGCAGCCCCTGGAGCTCAAACACACGACTGGAGAGGTCCCAGCTCTGGGTAATTAGGAGAACACAGGCTGGAATCAATCCCAGTGAAAGCAAACATGTGCTCCTTGAGTGCATTGCCATTGATTAAGGTAAAACTCCCTTTTCTTGTCCTCTTTTTCACATTTCTGCTTCCCAGTGTTATGGCCTGGAGGCAGGAAGGGGTTGCTGAGGCAAGTTGTAGTTTTTTCAGCAAGTTGAAAGAAGCTGTTATTTTCTATATGAACATGCACAGAATTGCTCTGTGGTCCATGAAAAGAAGGGAGGTGGATGTAAATAAAAATGGAAATAAACTCTGTCAACATTTCAGCCACAGGAGAAGATTGTCTGGAGTATTTAACAGAAACAACCAAAGGCAAGAACTGGGATCTTTAGGCATTTCATCAATTCCATCTGGATCAGAAAACTGGTAGGACCAGCCTTCCTGGGGGATGGTCCTCTGGTCCTCTCCTAATTTACCAGCAGTGCTGATGTACACTTTATATTATCTGCACATCAAAATAATCCTGGAGCACTGTGGTAAAATCCTTCTCCCCAATCTCCAGGCCAAATGGTGGAGGCAGTTGGAGTTGTTGGCTTCTTGCAGGTCTTCAGATCTCTCATGGTGAACACCAGTGTTTTGTGAGCTTTTCATATGATCACCTGCCTTCACTAATGTTATGTCTTTCCTTCTGCCCCATTTCAATTCCAGCCATATGCAGTTCCTATAAGCCCTTGGAAAACACAGAATTCTGGAATGGTTTGGGTTGGAAAGGACCTTAAAACTCATCTTTTCCACACCCCTGCCATGGGCAGGGACACTTCCCACTATCCCAGGTGGCTCCAGGCCCCATCCAGTCTTGTCCATCTTTAGATCCATGGCAGAGGTTCTGCCCTCAGGATGTTGTTGCTCTCCCCAATCCTTCACTGAATCGTTTAGGTTGGAAAAGACCTGTAGGATCATGGATTTACTGCTGTCTCTGCCACAGCCCATGTTTTTCACTTCAATACTTCCACCTTTTCCAGCTGGAACAACAGACTCCTCTTGTGTGACTCCACGGAGTCAAAATTACAGGATAATCTCCACTGGCTCTCAGCTCACAGAGGAGCCTCTCCATCCCAGCAAGAAACCAGAGTGAACAGATGCCTTTTGGAGCTGTCCAGATGGCTGAGTGGCTGCAAAAGGCATAAGAAGGATCATAGCCCACGGCGGCTTTCAAGTGGCCAAACTGATCCGGAGTGAGCAACGACCTTCATAACTCTCCTTAATGACAAACACATCCTTGCAGCAGGATGAGGAGGAGGGTGAGGGATCTCTTCCTCTGAATCTCTCATGGCACAGATATTTCAGCTGTGCCAACATTTTGAAGTGAGGCCAGCACGCTCTTAGTTCTCTCACCACTGGAAAATCCACTTTTCCACCCCGATTTTTTGCTTTCTAGGCAGCTTGCCAGGGAGGACCTAATCATGTTAGAGGAAAAGCACTTCCTTGGGATGGAGGTTGACATTGGGAATAGAGGAGAATGTGGGCTGATCTCACTAAGGGGGGTGGTGAGGAAAAAAACCCACCTGTGAAGATCATCACTGCAGGGATGGCACCTCTGGGGTCCCAGTGCTTATTGGGTTGAGTGAAAATGAGGCTGGAGATATTCAAAGGGAAAATGGATGAACAGAATGTCTGAAAGTCTTGAATCTAACCTCCTCCTCCTCCAAGATGGACTGTTTCTGGTGCTGGATGATAAGGGTTTTGTCTCTCCCAGTCTTAAAAACCCCCACCAGCTCTGTCTGGCTGTTTGTCCCAATAGGTGGTAAATCCTTGGAGCCTGGAGTTCCCTGTTTTTGCAGAGGGGCTCTGGGCTCAGCTGCTTTTTTTGGGGTCCAGCACAAGCACATGGTGTGGGTGTTACCAGTGCCTTGGAGCTTTGGAAATGTGCTGTGTCATGAAATAATCCAAAAGGCATTTAAAAATACACCCAAACACAGAATCTCCTAAATGTCTATTTAAATGTCTTGTGCATAAAACATTCCTCATTAAAAAATAATTTCAAGTCTAGTAGAAGGTGTCCTTGCCCATGGCAGGGGGTTGGAACTAGAGGATCTTAAGGTCTCTTCCAACTTAAATCTTTCTATGATTCTATGATTTTCCGTGGGAAAAGTCCAAGTTTGTTCAGCTTGGAAAAGAGAAGCTTCAGGGTGACTTCATTGTGGCCTTCCAGTGCCTGAAGGGAGCTACAAGAAACATTGGGAGGGACTATTTAAAGGAGGCTGGAGTGACAGGACAAGGGGGAATGGCCTTAAGCTGAAGTAGGGCAGGTTTAGATTAGATTTTAGGAAGAAATTTGGGAATGTGAGGGTGAGAAGGCCCTGGCACAGGTTTCCCAGAGAAGCTGTGGCTGCCCCATCCCTGGAAGTGTCCAAGCCCAGGCTGGAGCAACCTGGGACAGTGGGAGGTGTCCCTGCCCAGGGCAGGGGGTGGATCTGGATGGTCTTTAATGTCTCTTCCAACCCAAACCATTCTGGGATTCAGTTATTCCAGTGGAAGATCTCCTGTATGGAAACTCATCCAAAAGGTTCACATGCTCATCTCCAGGGAAATACATGTGACTGAAGTAGCTTTTCAGGAGAGAAAGAACTGGTTACTACACTGACATTTTTTTCTGTGAAAACAATGACTTGACTATCAGACTGAAGGTGCAGATAAAGTTGTTCCTGGAGAAATATCAAATGTCAGCGGTTTTAATTTTTTTTTTGCTGGGCTGATCCAAATGAGGTCAGGGTTCCTGAGAATGAATTAGGATTGTTGCTACCAAGAGGTGCTTGGAATGGAAAAGACAAGATTGTCCTTTATTAGAGAGGAGGGAAGAGCCTCTGAAGGTCTGGGCTTGCACAGCTTCCCCCTTGGAAGTGAAGCTGCTGGGTGAGTCTTATCGGATGTGAGAGGATTTGTCCTCCTGCTACGCTTGAAAAGCAGATGGAAAAACCTTCATCTGGTCACTCCTATTTTAAATTATGCATCCTCCATCTGCTGCCTGGAGCACAGACGTGCTCACAGTAACTGCCATGGTCCTAAAATAACCTGGGACTGGTGGAGAGGCTCTGCACATCCCTGACTGCCCAGTCCAAGCTCTGTCAGCTTCGATTTCTTGCTGAGGTGAGGGTTTGATGTCACCTGGAGGGAGGTGAGTGGCCCAGGTTTGGCCAGGCAGGCCAAGATGCCAATGGAACTGTTCCCTCTTTCAACCCACAATTTGGGATTTTACACCCCAAAAAACAGACTTCACCTGCACGGAGAGGGGCTGCACGTGACACCTGAAAACCTCCTGAGGCACAGGGTTGAAAACTTGAGCCCTGGGTTGACTTTAAATTCGGAAAACTCTAATCCCTGGATCACAAAACTCCTTTTGATGGGTCTTGGCACCCTCAGGACACCATTGCATCCACCAGTTGAGGATAAAGGTGCAAATGTGTTGGACCTGCACGTGCCAGGACTTGGTGTCCCAGGTCACTCCCCTCCCTGCCAGACGTGCTCCACCACACTGCACATGTTTAATTCTCTGCCTCTTTCCCCTGACTCTAAATCAGTCCTGTCAGCTCCTTAATTATTTTAATTTTTTCTTCATTCTCCAAATCCCTCAAATATATTTTATATATAGGGTACAGGCTTAAAAAAGGAAAGCTACCGCTGCGCCCTTGCCTCTGAAATATTACCAGAGAAATGTGTGTATTTCATCTCTGCCTTTCATTTTTCCAGACATTTTCTGCTTTGAAGAAGCTTGAAACAGTAATAGACTGATGGCTACACTCCAGCTCTATTGATTAACAGTGAGTGGTCAAGCTCTTCAGTGCCTGAAAATACATCCAGAAACGGGGACAGGTGAATTATTGCGTTTTCCCGCAGATGGAAGGAGAGGGGGAAGGATAAAACCTACAAGAAGGAGTTCAAAAGACCTGCCTGCCCCATGTCCAAATCCCTGTTGGTGTGAAGTCCTGATGTGGGGGAGAACCAATGATTATTTCAGTGGCTCAGCACAGCACAGGGCTAAATCATTTATAAATACTGCAGCTCCAAATTGCCTGTGTTTAACAAGGGGAGAGCAGAGAAGCAAAGCGAGGGGAACACTCTTCTGTAGATTCAAGCAAGAGCCCAGTGTTGAAAATAGAAACCTCTTCCCAGCCATTACAGTCATCACCAATGGTCCCATTTTCAGGGTATTTTAGGAGAAAAGGCAAAGAATCCTCAAGGCAAGGGCTGCAAAGAGATTGTGCTGATGAACAGTGGGACAGAGGCCCCATGTCTGTGCCTTCAACTTCCTCACAGGATTCCTCTTTACACCTTTGGAAGCTCCTGGAACTGATGGGCTACTCCTTAACAACACCACAGGGTCATAATATCATGGCATTATAACATAGTTCAGGGTGGAAGGGACTTCAGGAGGTCTCTGGTCCAACCTCCTGCTCAAAGAAGGGTCAGCTCTGTGGCTGGACCTGCTTGCTCAGAGTTGTATCCACTCTGGTCTTGAAAACATCAAAGATTCCACATCCAAGGTTCCATTTCTTGACTGTCCTCATGTGGGAAATGTGACTCCTCCAATATCAAGCCTTAGATTTTCTGTTTTAGACTCAAAGGCATCACTGGTGGGTAGGAAAGAAATGGGAATTCCACCAAAGCTGGACATTTCAGAGTAGGACAAACGTGGTAATGTTGTACTTCCTCCAAAAAAAGTAGACAGGTTTGTGGTGAGATAACAGTCTGTGGGTTCCTCCAGTCTCGAGGTAAAGGAGCAAAGTTTGGATGCAGAGTGGAGACCTCACTTTCAGGTTCCATCACCTGGGAGAGGTGGGAGTTTGCATCAAACACCAGAGAGTCCATTTTGTCATCAAAAGGAAGGGGAATACTTTTGAAATCCTGACTTCTCCTGGGGTGGGAAACCATTTTATTCCTGTTATTTGAATGCAAAAGTGCTGTCCCTGTGGAAAAGAAGGTGAGGGCAGATGCCAAGTGTGATGAGGAGTAGCTGACAAGATGAGTCAGTGAGAAACCACAAGAGTTTGTAGCTTCCCTGGTGCAACAGTTGGTGCTGGGGAGTATTTCTGAACATCCAACAAAAGTTTTCACTTGTAATTTAGGTGCTGCAGCACCAACCTCCAAGGCCATTCAGGGCGTTCCAAAGCTGCCATTTCCAATCCTTGTGCAGTTAACACTGAGTGGTTCTTGCTTTGCTGAAATAGATCATGGAACTCAAATCCTGACAGGATTAATGCACTGTAAAAAGACTCCAGTCCTTCAGTGAGGCCGGGTGTTCTTTTCACACATCAGGTTTATGAGCCCCCTGTGTGGCCTGTTCTGGAAGAATCAGAAAATCCTTCAGTGAAGAGATGGTTAGTGAAGAAAAATAGTGGCCACAACAAAATGAATAAGCAACTGTGGAAAGCAGAGATAGGAAGGAAGCGTTTTCATCTTCAAATATGCTTCAGTCAATAGCTGGATGCGAGGTGCTGATATTAACACACATTTGAAAGCTGTGAAGTTCAAAGGAAAATGGAGCTTTGGGTACAATAAGTTAAAGGAGGTCACTGTGAAATGCATGTCCAGGCAACTGAAACACTCCAAGAAAACAGGAGTAAAGGCACGTCCTCCTCCCTTCTACTTATCTTTTAATAGAATGAGATTTAATTTCTATTATCCCCATTACATTCCAGAGACTTTGCCGAGGGGGTTTCATCTGTTCTGCAGAGATCCATCCCACCCTTTGGAGTTCTATCCTTTCCCAAAGCCTCTCTGCAGCAGGAGCAATGCATTCCTCAGAGAGTGGGGATGTGAGCATGGCTGGGACAGAGAGATTCAGTCTTGTCCTGACCCCAATATCACCTTGTTCCTCCTCAAGTCTGTATTTGCACATCTCTTTTCTTTCTCTGTGTGTGTGTATTTAATAACTACTTTTTTTTGGTTGTTTTTAAGGACTGTCAAGGGAGTATTTATTGAATGGTGACAAATCCATCCTCTAAGCAGCTTTCCTAATAAAACCCCAGATTATTTTTGTTGATATTGACAGCTCCAGAAATCACTATCTGCCATAGATCTGCATCGTCTGTTTTGACTCTACACTCCCTGGGAGAGCATCTGCTCCTTTCCCACATGTACTGATATCACATTATGATCAGCAGCTTAAATAATTTAAATAAGTGGGGTAACACTCCTCTGTTCATGGATTTCCCCATGAGTTGCTCAAAACCCTTGGGAATTCCTTGTGGTAGGTCCAGGACTCGGATCATATTAAAATAGATGAAATGCAAGCAATAATTAGCAATAAACTATGGCCATGCAGCTTCAACATCAGCCCTTGAGAGGCATCCCAGAGTACAATTTCATTGATTTTAGTGGAATTATGTCATGCCTTAATTTGAGCCAAAAAAACACAAGATATATTTCAGTGCTCCTGAAAAAAAAAAACCCTTCTGGAATTTATCCTCCAGTGGAGGAGGTTCCATTAAAATAATAATAAAAAAAGAAAACCGATTTCAGCCATTGATCAGAATTTGTTGTAACACAACCGAGGGGGGAGATTACACAAAACCTCACAGGAGATTGACCTTTGGATAAGTGGCAGAGACAGGAAAGAAGGGAACAATTAAAGACTTATTTGCTGAGAGCACCCAGGGGCACTAAAATCCCTGCATTAGAGCAGGCTCGGGCTCTTGCTGTGCCCTCTGTGCTCAGCTGAGAAAGACTTGCAGAAGAAGCTCCTCTCGAGCAATAAGATACAATATTTTTTGCAGCCCGTGACAAGAGAGCTGTGGCAAATTTGAGATCAGCTCTCTTGGAGGGAACAAAGGCTGCCGAAGGGAGTCAAGTTCACTCCTCAGTAGCCATGACAACACTTTGAAGAACTTGCAGTTTAGGGGAGAAGGGAAATAAATGATGATCGGCCGCACAAAGTGATCCGTTGTTGCTTGCCCCGTTAACTCTGAGCACCTGGACAGCTCCACAATTAGGAAATCGATGTCTGGGGGCACCTTGGAGAGCAGCCAGGATGGGCTTTATCCCAGGGATGTCAGAGCTCAGGGAAAGGTGGCACAGAGGGTCCTGAGGGAAGTGCCCAGGGTGCTGCAGACTCATCCTGCGTGTCCTTGGAAAGCAGGGGAAGGAATTAGGACCAGTTCCCTCCAGCTCTTCACTGGGGTGTTCCTGGGAGACCTTGTGGCCTCCAGGACTTCAGCAGAGGAATAAAATGGTCCTTTTTAGACGGTGTAAAGTGCAGGAGTGAGTTTGGGATGCTGCAGGAGTGGCTCAAGCAGAACAGTCAGACTTGAGGAGGACACTGGGATGTCCATCCTGCTCCATCCTGCTGCCCCCTTGTCCAGCCCAGGCACGATTACAAACAGCTGGAGGACAGGAATATCCTAAATGCCTGCAATTACCTGCTAAATGGAAGTGTATCCCTCCAAGTGCTTGCCTTGCAAGTCACATCTGCTCTTTGAAAGTCTATTTCCCTTCTTCCCATTCCCCCAGGAAGTTTGCTAGAATTTTATTAGGGTTTTTTTTTTTATCTTCTTTTATTTTTTTTCCATGTTTTTTGGATGTAATAGCTGCCCTCCAGCTATATCTCTTTTTTTGCTTCTCATCCAGACAGCTTCTGCCACTGCTAATATCCATCTGGACTGTGGGAAACCAGAGCACTCACTGGACAGTAAAGGGTCAGGAGAAGCTTCAGAATCTTCACAGCAGAGGAAAAAGGGGTTAGGATCAACAGTTGCTGTGCCCAGGCTTCCTTTGCAACTCCCCAAATGGGTCAGGAGGGCAGGAGACAGGTTCATGTCCCCTGTGCTCTCTTGGAAATATGTCTCATCCCAGCCAGAGGGTCAGACACAGTGAGGCCATTATTCTCTTCTGTCCAGTTTCATGAAAGGTAAAAAAAAAGAGTGACAAGTGTGGGATTGATGGGGACCACAGTGATGCAATGATCTGTTCCTTAGGAGGGAGTGGGAAGCATCCATAGCTGTTCCAGAGCCTCCTCAGAGCCTCCTGAGATGCCAAGTTCAGGGAGGTGGGAGATTCCATCCTTCATGAGCAAGATGAAACCACAGACATCCAGGAAGGGATTGAGCACATCCAGGTGTGTTGGGTACCACCACATCTGCAGTGGGACTGCAGCACCTCTGGGAGGAGGGTAAAGCAGGAGATAAAGCAGGAGAGTTACCCTGGAGCATCTCAAATGCTTCTTCTTCCTGCACATTTGCACAGCAATGGGTACCCAGCTTCTGTCTCTGGTCTCCTGCCAGGAAGGAGTTTGTCCATGCCAAACCACTCTCACAGGCCTTTGCATTTGTCCCAGAAGTCCATACTGGTGTCCTGAGTTTTGGGAGTGGGGGAATGGCAACACACACAGGTAAATGCCTCCACTTCCTTCGTTCCACCTCCCTCTTGTGTCTTCTGGCAGCTCAGAGACACAAAGTTGTCCTGAATCCCCAGGCTCTGGAACAGGTCACAAGCACACAGTGACCACATTGTTTTCCACATAATTTATTCATCCCCTCTGTCCTGCCTCAGTGCAGGTTTGAAATCTTTCCTTGCACTGAAAACTCTCCAGATACCACTGCAATTGCTGTGGACAAAAATTGCATTTGTTACATTGATAGAGAACATGAAATTTGCACTAATTCTGAAATATTTATGAGCACTGGCAAGCAAACAAGCCCCACCTCTCCAGAGGAGTCAACCAAGCTGGCTCTGCATGGAGGTGACTCTCACCACATCAGGAACTAAGGGTTGGATCATTGTCTTTGTCTGTGCAGGAATCTCTCATCTCACCAAGAAGTTTTTTTCCAGGTGGGATCAACTTTCCAAACTTACCCATGGACAAAAAGTGCAAGTTTTCTGTCAGACCAAAGAAAAATTCTTCCACTTGATTCAAATTAAAAGTTTCATTTCAATTTCAGCCCTTTCATCATTTGCTTTTTATCATATAGAAAGCTGGTTTGCAGTTCTGTGGGTCCAACATAATAACCTGCAGCAACAAGAAAATAGTCAATTAAAGGAAAGGCATCCTATTGAGGGACAGGCTTAGTTATTTGCTTTATAAAAGTCAAACCCCTTCAAAACCACTCTGTTTTCCCAGAAGTGGTGATTAATAGCACCACTGGAAGTATGGCCATGCCATCCAGGGAGAGAAGGAGGTGGAGAGCATGGCTTTAGGGTTGGTGCAATCACAGGAACATTCCAGATAAACCTTCAGGTTTGTTATCCCATTTCCCAGCATTTGGAAGAGTCAAACTTCCAGCACATCATCCTGAGGCACTGGAGCTGCAACTGCTTCAAGTTGAATCACTTCTGTCATGATGAAATCTTTCACCCTGTGCCCCTGGACGCAAGAAGCTCTTGAGGTGGCCTGACCTGCTCTCCAGCTACTCTGGTGGCACAGCCATGACCTCCAGGGATCAGCAGGGAGCTCACAATGAAATACCTCATAAAATGAAGGCTTTTTCAGTTTGAGGTATCTCCCACTCATTCACACCTTGGCAGACCTGAGAAAGAGATCATGGAGTCGTGGAAGGGTTTGGGTTGGAAGGGACCTTTAAGGATCATCCAGTTCCACATCCCAGGGAATGAGCAGGGACATCTTCGATGAGATCAAGTTGCTCAAAACCTTGTCCAACCTGGCCTTGAAAGTTTCCAGGGATTCTGCTGTTCATAGAATCATAGAATCATTTAGGTTAGAAAAGACCTTTAAGGAGATTGAGTCAAACTGTTCTCCCAGCACTGCCAAGGCCACCACTGTCCCCAAGTGCCACATCCACAGGGATTTGAAATCCCTGCAGGGACGGGGATCCACCACTACCCTGGGCAGCTGTTCCAACCCTTTCCATGAAGAGATTTTCCTTACTATCCAATTTAACCCTCCCAGCAGCTGTGGCTTCCAACCTCAGATGCCACCAATGCTTTTGGGGTATCTTTCTTTTTTTTTTTTTTTTTTTTTTCTTGAAAAATATACACAAGGAAGCTGTAGGAGGCCTACTGCTTCAGAAACCATTCC
>VYZS01000885.1:0-13379 GCA_013400695.1 Neodrepanis coruscans | reverse complement strand
TCCACCCCAAAATCCCCCAAATGTTTTGCGGTTTTTTTTTTTTTTTTTTTTTTTTTTTTTTTTGCTAGAAAAATATCAACAGCGAAGCTGTAGGAGCTCATCTGCTTCAGAAACCATTCCCCATCCAAAATTCACAGACTGTGGATTGGAAACCATCTCTTTAAAGGAAATACTCCCAGTCCTTGAAATCCCTCCCTGCGCCCGGGGCTTTGCAAACCTCCACTTACTCCTGGCACCCGTCCCTGGATTGTGTCACTCGCCAGCTTTAGTTAAGAAGTTGATTTGAATATTGTTTTATCACACTGTGCTTTGCAGACAGCATTGAGTCAGCTTAAAACCAGCTCGGTGTGTACTGGCTCCCAGTTAATTATAGTCATAAAACATCATTTGCTCCAGTGAAAGGAAATACTTGGAATCCGGAGGGCTCTTTGCTGCAGACGCCAGGGTTTTGTTTTTCCCCCCCTTATCTCACGGGGCACGAGGCAAGAGAGGGAGTTTTCTGGCTGTGGGATTAGAGAGATTGTTAAAGACCGTGTCCAGACGTCCCCCAGTGCAGGGGCAGTCACAGCCAGGATGTTTTGCAGGCAGATTTTCCCAAAGAGCATTAATAGAATCCTTGGGAGTGAAAGGAAGGAACTGTCTGTCTCTTGCTTGGGGTTTCTTTGTACCTGTCCTCCCTTCAGGAGGTCCTGGCTTGGTTCCTTGAAGAAGTCCATTTATTGGGATGGTCTTTACTCCTGTTTCAGCTCTCCAGGCAGCAGATAATGATGGTTCTACTGCCCCTCACTGAGAATTTGTTTTCCCCAAAGCCAGGTGGCTGCAGTGTGCCCTGCTCTCAAACCACCCACAGGGCAAGGAGCTGCATCCTGGTCACTGTCCCTGCTTCAGCATGGCAGGAAAAGTTATTTCCATCACAGGGATCACTTCTTAAACCTATCAAATAACTCCAAAGCATTAAGGCATCTGATGAGGTGAAGGAAGACCAGGGGTGATAAGACCCCTCCTCACTGCAGCTCATAGACATGGCCCAAATGCAGGAGCATTTGCATGTGCAAGAACATTTGCATGTGTCAGAGTCTCTCTCCTGTCATCCAGGAGAGGATTTCTGGGCACAAAGCAGGTCTGAGGTTCCCACAGGAGGTTCAGGGGTTGCAGGGCTCAGTGTTTTCCTGCTGAGAGGTTTCCTTGGAGCAGGGCCCAGCCACGGAGAGGCAGCTGGGGAGGGAGCATGGCTGAGGACAGACGGTGGAGCTGCAGAAACAGCAACCCACCCTCTCCTTCAAACTGTCAGCAGGGCTTGGAGTTGGTGGGAGAAGAGCAGGCACAGGCTGGAATATCTTGGGAAGCTCCAGTGGGGGAAGAGCTACTGCTGATGAGCACTGGTAGGGCTGATCTTGGAGGGGGACACAGTGTTCCTGGCAGTCTCTGAGACATCTGGGAAGGGCAAGAGCAAGGGGGAAATGCCTTGCTGGTGGAATAGCACATCACCAAGTTCTCTGCTCCTCACTACTGAATGGAAAGCAGCTGTTTTTTTAGCAGATCTGGCACAAAATTTACAGAGAACTGGAGTTATTCAGCCTGGAGAAGTGAAGCTTTGGGATGAATTACTTGTGGCCTTCCAGAGCCTGAAGGGAGCCTGCAAGAAAGAAGGAGAGGGGCTCTTTATGAGGGCCTGGAGTGACAGGAAAAGAGAAAATGGCTTCACACTGACAGACTGTGAAGCCTATCATATTAGGAAAAAAATTCTTCCCTGTGTGGGACTGGAACATATTATCCAGAGAATCTGTGGCTGCCCCATCCCTGGAAGTGTCCAAGGCCAGGTTGGAGCCACCTGAGATAGTGGGAGGTGTCCCTGCCCAGGGCAGGGGGGTTGGAACAAGATGGTCTTTAATGTCCCTTCCAACCCAGGCCATTGGATAATTCCATGATTCTATGGATAAAACTTCCCAAATCTGACAGGACTCAAACTTCCTGGGGAAACTGAGGCACTGGGGGCACCAGGGACATGACTCCAAATCCCAGCAAACCCTTGAGGGGCCCCAGAGAGAAACCATCACTTGTGTCTCCAGCCATCACCCTCCAGCCTGGCCATCCATCCATCCTCCTTTAGGTTTTTAGTGACAACCAACCAGGAATATGGTCCTCTCCTTCCCCACTGGCACAAACTGAATCCCACAGCATCTCTCAGAGGAATTATCACTGCTCAGGTGTCTCCAACCAGCCTCACTGGGAATACGAGCAGCAGGACCAGCAGGGAAATGTCTCAAAAGAGCAATGCCCATCACATTTGGTGTTTTATCAGGATTCCACTTCTCCTGTTTAATGCACTGGGAGGAGGTGGGAAGCATTGCTCCAGGTTTGGGCAGAAAGGACCAGGAAGGGATAAAAAGTCTCCCACAAGCCCTGCAGGCAAAGAATAAGGGAAACTACAGAGGCAATAAAAATACACAGGGGAAAAAAATCAAAAAGAGCCTTAAAATGTTGTTTTGTTTTTCTTGCTGCCGCTTATTTTGCTGCAGAGGAGTTTGAAGTTCTCCATTTCCTGGGTGTGCTACAGGAGCAGCAGAGTTGAGACACAGGCTTTTAATGAAGTTTATGTAAATTTGGTGGTGTTTATACTTAGCAGAACAGATTTAGGAGTACTAATAAAGCAGCAGATGAGGCGTAGAAAAGAGCTGGTGAAGTTCTCCACCACTGTTATTTTTTACCTTCCTCCCACTATTCCCAACGAAAAGAGTCTGTTTCTGTTACCAGTTTATCTTCAAAACAAGTGCTTTTGAAAGCCCATTTATCCCTAAGTGCTGCTGGAGCATCTCCCAAGTTGGAGTTCAGTTGTTTCCCATTGCCTTTCTTCCATGAGCAGCCGGGGGCAATTCAGTCCATGTTTGCTTTCCCTTCAAGCAAATTAATTTTTCCCAGCTCTGCTTTGTGTATCTTTGTTCACCACCGTGGGAGCACTGAGACAGGACAAAACTAAGCCAGGCTTTTCCTTAGGAATGGCCAGACTGAAGCTGAAGCAGCCTTTTCCTTTGGAAGAAGGTGAGGGTTCTTTCTGGGATTGGATGCAGAATTTTGCACTGTGGATGATGAGGAAGGGGATGTGGGTAGTGGTGGCACTTCCCAGGGATGGATGGGGACAGATCCTGTGCTTGTGGCTACAAGTTGGAGGGCAGGGGCCTGTGACCATTATCCCTGTGCCTTGAGAAAGGTTGGAAAGGTGCTGAAAAGTGACTTGGCTTTGCAAAAGCAAAGATTGAAGGGGGAATGAACCTTCAATGTCCTGAGGGCTGAGCCAGGGATGTCCTCCTGCATCCCAGGAACACCACTGAGAAGGTCAGAGTGGTGACATGGGGATGCTGAGGTCCATCCTGTCTCTCACCTCAGCCATCCAGAGCCTCCACAGCCACACCAGAGGCTCCCTGGACATCCTCATGCAGATGGGGAAAGACAAGGAGGGGAGACAAGTGACTCAGAAAATCCTTGGAAGAAGATGCTTGGGAGCCTCACCTCTCCTGACACACTGCCACAACCTCTTCAAAATCTTGTCTCTTCACCCCAGGGTGAAATGAGACAGAAATGAGGCAGATTTGGGGCTTGTCAGCATCAGGCATTGCTATGGCAGTAACTCCAATGTTCATTTGGGACTAGGCAATTCAACAGAAGTATCAAGACATTTTCCTATTTATGGCACCTTCATATTTTGCTTTCCATCAAGAAAAGGGATAAGGTCTAAATTTAGGACTGGAATGGTCAAAGATTAGGCTTGAGATGAGGTTTAACTACAACACCAGAGCCCCACCAAGTGAAACAGAGCAATGTGGGTCAGGGGGTGAAACAGCAAAACCCCACATCGGTCTCTGTCCACCTCTTACATAATTTTGAGGCCAAATTCCTGCCAGATGGATGGAGAGCCAACAGATGGGGGTCCTGCTTCTTGTCTGGGTGATTTAATGGGCAGTGGAAAAAACTGCATGAGAAAACCTCAACCACTTTCCTTCAGCTCAGCCCAGGGCTCAAGTTTTCCCCAGGGAAACTATTCCTACAACACAAAGAGAGCCCTGGAAAACATGATAAAAATCCCCATATATTAGAAAGCACTCAAGATACTAATTTCTTTTTTTACAGAACCAACCATCTGTTTTACCAACATCCACTGGTGCTTTAATGCACACCAGGGAGAAAACTTGTGTTAGTAAATCTGCACCACTGAGCTGAGCATTGTATCCAGGTTTTATGGGAATCACAGAATTCCAGGCTGGAAGGAACCTCAAGGATCCTCTGCTCCAATCTTTCTTGGGAAAAGCCCTGTGTAGTCCTGTCCAGCCCCATGTCCAGCTGAATCTTTTAAAAGCTGAGGAACCCACCACTTCTTTAGGGAGATTATTCCCTGGCTGAAGGTTCTCATGGTGAAATTATTTTCCTCTTGTGTCTGATCAGAATGACTTGTACCCATCACCCTTGGTCCTTTCCATGTGATTCCCTTGATAAAAAGGGAATCCCAGTTTGTTTGTAGCCACCCTTTAAATACTGGAACATGGTGAGAAAGTGTCCTCTGAGCAAACCCAGTTCTCCCAGCCTTCCCTCACATGGAAGATTCCCAGAGCTTGGAACATCTCTGTGGCCCCTCCCTGGATCCTCTCCAGCCCATCCTCATATTTTTTTTTTTTGCATAGCAGGGACCAGAATTGAACAGAGTGTTCCAGGTGTGGTTGGATTGCAGAACAATTATGTTTTTTATCTCTCCTGAGTGTTCTTTTTTTTTTTTTTGGCTACAAGGCTCTGACAGGAGGAACAAAGATATGATGCACCAAGATCCATTAATTAGCCAGGGATGCTGATAAGGGAATTTTGTTTCTGGCAAGGCTTTGGGTCATGCTGTAGCTCTTGGGCACATCTGAGACCATCTCCTCCCAGGGAAGACTCCAAAGTCCCAGTTCAATGCTGCAGAATTGGTCCATTACTGGTTTTTCCTGGTCACCTCCTCCCTGTCTCTTGCTTTTCTCCAGCTCATCTGGGAGGAACCACGTGGATCAGTCACTCTGATGGGACTCTCTGACATCCAAAAACCCCCACGAGCATCTTCAGGGCGTTTTTCTTGCCACAAACTCATGTAATTTGCAGGTATCCCAGTTTCTGAGCACTGGGGAGGAAGGGACAGCCCAAGGCTGGAGCTGGGTGGGCACCTGGAGGGGAGATCTTTGAAATGGGGGTGATTCTCACTTAATCAGAGATATGTTTGGGAAAAAAAATAGGTTTCTCCAGACCAAAGGCACTCAAATGCAGCCTCAGGAGCCTGAGTGATCCTGTTGTGGGTGGTGACACAGGGATGGGAAACCAAAAGGAGTGATGGATTCACAGCATTTTCACCAAATGCTGAACCTTGTTTGAATGTGCAGCTGCAGCTTCTTTTCTCTGCAACCTGAAATGAATCTAAATATCCCTGACTTAAGGTGCTGGAGGAGGAGGAGAAGGAGGATGTTTCCAGAAAAAAAGTGTTCAGTCCAGGAACCAGCTGTGATTGTTAAATCAGGAGATTTAAACACATGGGGAAAACACAGAGTGACTGGGAAGTTAAAAATACAGCCTGAAACCCTCCTTTGCCACCCTCTAAACCAAGGAGGAAGGGCACTGCAGCCACAGACCAGACCCAGGGGGTTCATATTATGTAGAAGATAGAAGCCAGCAGGAGATAAACTGGCCCCAAACCCTCCCCTTTGGTATCAAAATGCAAAATCCAAAGATGAGCAAATCCTCTCTGGGGGCAGGGCAAGGACCAGAAGATGCTGCTTGGAAAGGAGATGTTTTCCTGCTCTTCTCCAGGTCATCAGCATCAAGACAAGTTCATTATCCCACTATTTTCTGGCCAGCTTTCAGTGTGATGCTGAGCTACCAGAATTCCTGAGGGCCTTCTCCTAAAAGACATCCCACCTTTTCCAGCTGCTTGTGGTGGTCCAGGCAGGAAGGAACTGGGGGAACTGCTGGGTGTATTGAGCAGGGGATGTGCAGATCACTGCACTCAGCTCCTGACATGCTGCTGAGCCTTTTTAATCCCAGTTTACATTTTAAAGAGAGAATAGGAACTTCCAGGCAGGAGGATTTAGACGCAAGGACTTAACAGTTAAATTTATTCATGGCTAAACTGAGGAGCCCAGAGTTATTAAAGCATGAAATTGTGCCAGTCAATTAAAGTGTCAATCATAGCCAGCCTCATTTAGGAGAGCTGCTTTAATCCCAAGAAAGGAACATTTTTTTTTGGCCTAGAGAGAGAGCACAGTGTCTTGGAGTTGGTTTTAGTGAAATGGCTGTTCCTCAGTTACTGTTCAGAGATTTGCCAGTGTTGGGTTGGTTTTTTTTTTTTTTTTATATTTAATATTTTCTGCTGTGCTCTTTCCAAGGTGACTCGTGTTCTGCTCAAGTAGAAACACAGATGCAATTTGAGCTGGAGATGGAGTGACTCTAGTGGGCTGCACAGCAAACAAACAAGAAAACTAATCAAAGAGACATTTAAACAGGCAAATATCAGAGTTGTGAGACATCTTTTGCTTCTAAGCAGATAACAAATCCTCCTCTTGTTTCTCAAACTCAGCAATGAGATTATTCTGCTTGTCACTTCGTGCAACATGTGTTTATTTTATTTGCTTTTAAAGCCTTTTTTCCCCCTCTGGGCTGAAATCCCAGGGTGCTGACTGCACCAGTGATGTGTTTTGGACAAATGGTGACTGTCATTTGGCCCTGGTTATACAGAGCAGGTCACATACCTGAGTGTAATGGATGAGAAACATCTCCAGAGGGGATTTACCAGGAGCTGAGTGTAAGCCTAGTGCTGGATATGATCTTTTATTCCTTATCCACCAAAACTCTCAAAATGGAAATAAAAGAGACTTGAGTTTGGAGGAGAAACAGCCCAGGGAGTCCAAAAACCTGGCCAGGCTGGCTCTGTAAGTCCTTGGTGGAAAGGTGAGATGTTCTTCCAGCTCATTAGTGCACTGCATTCCCCTTTCTGACCAGCAGCTGGAATTTCACTTGGGCTGGAGGTGTTTTGGAGGTGGGGACAGCTTTGGGTACAACTCCCAGCAGTGAATTAGTGTGAGAATCAGCAAGGTGGGTCAGGGAAGGAGGTGGAGGCTGGACCTGCTTTTGCACTCCCTGCAGAACAGCACATCCACTGCCAATCCTGGCTGTGACAGGGGTGATTTAAGAATGAAATCAGGCTGCAGGGCAGCCCCAGAGCCACTTCTGACTCCAAAGGATCACACAGGCCCATGGTGAAAGCCCTTGTCCTGTGGTAGGAGTGAGGTTGTTCACTGCAGGACAGATGGGTTTATGATTATCTCAAAGGGAAGAATTTCTTCCCAATATCCCATCTAACCCTTCCCTCTGGCAGTTTAAAGCCATTTTCCCTTGTAGTTTCATCACATCCCCTTCTAAAAAGTCCCTCTGACATCTTGGAGAGAGCCCATACACTCATATCCGTCATCTTCTGGTCTCCTGTGTCCAGCAAATGGGTCCAAACTGGAACAGGGTAAAGGGGAGGAACAAAGACTTTGTCCTGTAAGAGGAGATTTTTGCCTCATCCCACCTAGAGAGTGACAGCTGAGTGCTCTCTATAAATACCCTGAGCAGGGAGTGAAAGAAATCAGCTCTGGAAACAAGGAGCCATCCCATGGAAAGGTCTTGCTGCCAAACTGGAAACTGCCCAGACCTCGTGGTGAAGGGATCCAGGCTGGGATGGAGAGAGAGCCCCGTGGGTGACACAGTTGGGAGGGTCTGAAAAACTCCTGAAAGGGGAAAACATGGGGGGAACTTATTCCCCAGCTTGGCCTTGGTACTCCCAAGGGAGGTGTTGTGTAACAAGGTGTGTGTGGGGTGTTCAGGAGGCCCCTCCACTCCTCCAGCCCTTCCTCTGTACCAGGGATAATCACACCTTGCAGGGGGATGAGAGACTAAATACCTGAGGTGTGACAGTGATTGGAGCATTATATATACTTGAGACAGTTGCATTTAGCTGTAATTTGCAGTATTAAAACCATCCCTATTTAATTACTAGGCTGCAGAACTATTTTTTTCCCATTCCCACCTGCTGTGAGATATTGTGAGGGGGGAAAAAAATAGCACATGTGCAAAGAAAGCCTTTATAAAAGCTTTGGAGGAATGTAAGTGGGTCTCATCTCTGTAGGTAACAAGGAAACTTTTCTTGGTACTAAGAAGACATTTTCCAAGGCTGGCTCTTTGATTTATTGTCCGGATCCTAAACTGGAACATTTCAGTCTTAGTTCTGGCAGGAAGAACAAAAGTACTAAGTGTGAGATGTCCACGTTGTTTTTCATTTTGGTGATGGATGTTTTGTGACTTTTCACTATGATCTCTTTTTTTTGCACTTACTTATTTTTATAGGACATTGGGGGCTGGGGAGAGAGAACTGAACTTCCCATCAGCTGGTGGCATCGTGTCAGTCAGAGAGATGATTTTTGGTTAAATCCCAAACAATGTCTTCTCAGCTTACTAAAAGCTGTGATATTTCTGAAGTGATTTTTGTCCTTGTGAAGTGCAATATGTTGGGAGTGTGTATTTTTAATGCCTGAATTAAAACAAAGAATGCCCCTGATGGCCTCATTTGAATGTGGCTGGGCCCTCCCGGGTCAGCTTTGCCCCTGATTTGTCAGATTAGTGAGTCTGAGTTTGCTCAATTGGCCACTAATGAGATTTAAAGACCAAGGAGCCACATCTTTTGGGTCAGTGCCTCGTTGAAGGGAAGGCTGATGTACCACAGTCCCTCTGGGTGCTTTGACATGTCCAGATGAGCATTTGTGCACCTGTCACATCCAAATTAAACCCCTGAATGCTCTGAATGGCCACTTCAGCCCAAGGTCTTGAGCTGGGGAAGAGGAGTGGAAAAGCACATGCCTTGGGGTCTCCTGGGGGTCTCCTGATACAGCAGGAGGTGGAGATGCCACCACAGGAGACCCAACTGCTGCTGGATGGACACGGATTTAGTGCATCAGCTTCATCCTTTGAGAGTTTTCAGCAAGCACTGAAGCACTTCTAGTTTTCCCATTGAGTTAAGGACCCAATTTATCACAGAATCATGGAGTGGCTTCTTTTGGGAGCAGCCTTAAAATCCCACCCCTGCCCTGGGCAGGGACACCTCCCACTGTCCCAGGTGGCTCCAACCTGGCCTTGGACACTTCCAGGGATGGGGCAGCCACAGCTTCTCTGGGAATTCCAGCCCAGCCCCTCCCCACCCTCTCAGCCAGGAATTCCTTCCCAATATCTCCTTTTTCACTCTGAAGCCATTCCCTGTGTCCTGTCCCTCCAGCCCTTGTCCCCAGTCCCTCTCCAGCTCTCCTGGAGCCCCTTTAGGCTCTGCCAGGGGCTCCAAGGTCTCCCTGGCTCCTTCCCTTCTCCAGCTGAACCCCCCCAGCTCTCCCAGCCTCAATCCAGAGCAGAGGGGCTCCAGCCCTGATCATTATTTCTCCCTACTTTGCTAGAAATTGCAGGATTTCCAACCCATTTTGTGGTCTGATTTCAACAGTGTCACTGACACAGGCCCTGATGGTCCTTATATAGGGGGGATTTGTGGGTCAAAACACTTGGCACAATTTTGCCAAGCTTTCCAAGACTCAGTTACTGCTCCAGCTGTGGCAGGATCCATTCAAATTCAGATACCTCCAGAGCAGACATCTACCCTGAGCAAGTCCCTTGGGTCTCTCTTTATAATGTCTGGTAAAAAACTAGGCAGTTTAGGGTGAAATTAATCCCAGGCACAGCAGGCACCTACATTTGGTCAGGAAAATAACTCCCTGATTTTATTTCTCCCCAGCAATTGCAGTGGGACCATTGTGTGATTACCTTAAGCATAAGCAGAAATCCAAAATTAAATGTTTCCCACCTGTTTCTGTGGCCCATGGAGAACTGAAGGCTTACAAAGAGAAGTGTTTTAGTGACTCTGGGTATGAGATAAGTGAGTGGAAATAATCTGTGTTTCTGGGCACTGCAAGGATTTGGGAATTCATTGCTGGTTGGGTCTGTGAAAGGCAAAGGGAGATATAATTTTCCAGCCAGTCGGCTTCATATTCTTTTGAAGTTTTGTCTGAGAGAAATTCAAGGAAACATCAAGCCTTTTATGTCTAGACACCATCCCTACAAAGTCTAGATCCCCAAACGCTCTCCTGGCAAAAGGCTGTGGGAATAGAAGTCTGTGTGGTGCTGTGATGTGACCCAGAAGAAGAAAGGGAGTGTGGCCTCTCCCAGGAGCAGCAGCTCCTGCCTTTTAGCTCCTTTTCACTCTGCTGAATGATTGCTGCTGCTCTGCCACAGCCCACGGGGATGGGCTCAACTCAAATTCCACAACACAGGTGCAAAGTCAGCCCCAAGAATCTGGGAATGTGGAAAGGAGAGGAGCTGATTGGGACACACCACATTTCCATGCCATGGAGAGGTTGCCAGATCTCCCCAGGCCTGACATTCCCTAAATATGGACTTTCAGAATTCCCCCCTGGAGCATGGGCTGCTTTGGGTGTCAAAGACTGGCTGTGCCCAAGACTTGCTCCCCTTTAGAAGAACAACCTGTTCCCTCATTCCAGTTGTTACTGGAGCAGGGGAAGGCACAGCTCTCCTCCTCTTGCAGCTCTTTTTTGGGATTTGGGGCACTGGAAAATAAAATTCAGCCAAATAATGGGATCATGCTGCTGTATCAATTTGCTGGTTGTCCTGGTTTGTTCCTCTCTGGGCTCAGTGGTATCACCAGCACTTCATCTTTGGGGATGTGCCTTCCCTTGAAGCTTTTTTTAAGAAATATATTAGTGAATCTGACAAAAAAAACCTCTGTGCTATATTAAAACAAAAGCAGAGGTGGAAAGACACTCCATCACNAGAAGTTACTGAGGAAGAACAAAGAGACAAACTTTAGGAAATTCGTCTCCCAGTGGGATTGGGTGAGTAATTTGTTATTTTGGCATCCATACATGTCCATAACAGGAGGACATTATGTTCTGGGCTGGCTCTGAGAGCTGAGGCAGCCCCAAATCCTACCCCAAGAGCTGTTTGAGCTGTTTCCCCGTGGGCTGTTGTGCTGGCAGCCCTTGCACAGGTCAGGCAGGAGGGATGGCTGAGCCATCAGTGGTCTCCAGGGTCCTGGATCTTCGGGCACCATCCCAGGAACAAGGTGCCTGTGGGCACATCCATCTGTTTCCACACAGTTCTTGCTCAAGGCTGTTGGCATTTTGATGTCTCTTAAAGACACAACAGAGAAGTGACTCTTGAGAAGTGACAGCACTAAACTCTGATGAATGTCTCCAAGGATATTCTTCCAGAAGCATTCCCTTTGAGCTGCATCGATTTCCATATGTAGCTCAGACCTTTTTTTTTTGACAATGCCATAGAAATGTGATGCTTGGAAAAAGCATGGAATATTTCTCTTCTAACATTTAAGAAGAGGTGGAAAAAAAAAATCTTCCCAAAGCTCTGTATAAAGATCCTGGAATGTTGAATTCCATAACAAGTGAGTGTCCAACATTCTTCCATGAATTCCATACCTAAGGGTTTGGATTCTCATGTGGGAGACCTGCACACAGTCTTGAGATGGGAAGGAGCTTGGGAATGTGAAGTTACAGACTGAACCCACAGGTTTGCTGTGACATTGCAGGGCCACACTCATGAGCTCTTACTGCTCCTAATTTACCACAGAATCATGGAATATCCTGAGTTGGAAGGGACTCACAGGGATCACCCAGTGCAGCTCCTGTCCCTGAGTGTTGTCCAAACCCTCCTGGAGCTTTGGCAGCCCCGGGGATGTGCCCAACCCCTGGGGAGCCTGTTCAGTGCCCAACCACCCTCAGGGGGAGGAACCTTTCCCTGAGATCCAACCTGACCCTGCTCCAGCCATTCCCTGGGTTCCTGTCACTGGTCACACAGAGCAGAGATTGGAGAAGCTGCAGACCCTGATGAAGTCTGACCTCAGCCTCCTCTTCTCCAGGCTGAACAAAGCAAGTGCCCTCAGCCTCTCCTTGTATGACCCCTCTGGACCTTCATCACCTCCATAGCCTTCCTTTGTATGTTCTCTAACAGCTTTACACCCTTGTTATATCGTGGCACCAGATTAGAGGGAGCATCTCTCAGAGCTCTGGCTGTGTTTCCTCTGGGTGTGCTCCCACCAGGCACTCCAGAGAAGCTGCTGCCCGAAGCTTTAGCCTGAGAGTTAAATGACCAAGGCATTTCACGGTCTGGAAGTGCCCATTTGGCACTCAGATCATCTGCACTGCACAGACAAATCACAGGCTTCGGGCAGAGCCCTCCCGAGCTGCACTAACCATTCATGAGCTCACGGCTGCGTTGTCACACACTGTCACCAAGTGTCTGGCATTTGGCCACTCTTTCCTCCCTGTTCTCCTAATTGCTGTGTCAACAGAGCGCTGCCCATGTTCGAGGGGTGAAAGAACTGAAGCTGAGAGTGGGAAAGAGGCTGGAAAAGTGGCTCCAAACCAGGCAGCTTTTGTACAGCCTTTTCCTATCAGAGTTAATTTTCAGCATCTTGTGCACGGGCTGGAGCAAGTGGTGAGAGTTTCCAGCTCTCCTCTAGCACGGCACACACACTGCAGACCGTGAAGATTTGTCTCTTTTTAATTGCTACAGCAGCTCTTTGGCAAGTTGTGCAGCGGCAGAATCCCGCTGTTGCTGTCCAAGGTCCGTGTGCTTGGCAGGGGGAGCAGGGAAATGCAGAGACTGCCCGGATCTGAGCCTGGGAATGTCTGAAATACTCTGGGATGTGGCTGCCTTGGAGGGGAAGGTTCAGGGCTTGGGCTCACCACTCTGATGCTGGAAGACTGCAGGGCTGGCAGGTAAATCCTGGGAGCTTGTCTAGGTATGGATATGTCCTGAATTTGTCAGTGCTTCCAGGATGGCTCTTCTTGCTCCTGCCCACCCAGGAGAGGTTTTTCTCCAGCAGCCAGAGCACATGGAGCTCAACTTCTGTTGTCCTCCATCGGGTTGGATGTCAAACCTTGTGTTAGTTTAGGCTGCAGAGAGCCCCTGTCCCACCTGGACTGGGACACCAAGCCATGGTACAGCTCCACCTGGGAGAATCACAGAATCCCTTGGGTTGGAAGGGACCTTAAAGACCATCTCATTTCAACCCCTTTTCCATGGGCAGGGGCACCTTCCTCTAGACCAGGTTGCTCCAAGCCCCATTCAACCTGGTTTTGACTTTCTCCCTATTTATGTCCACCAGCAAATCCTACCCTGGTCCAACTGCCACCACTTAGGAGCTTCTCCTTCCACCCCAAACTCAACCTCTTGTGTTCAATTGCTCCATCACAGAGCCACAGGACCCTCCATGGGGTTCTTTTTCCACGGGAGATGCTTCCTTTTCCCCATTTTTTTTT
>VYZS01000884.1:5805-23380 GCA_013400695.1 Neodrepanis coruscans | reverse complement strand
GGGGCCGCGGGTTCGAGGCCCGCGCCCTCCCCGGCACAGACCCGCAGTGAACGCGGCCGTCCGTACGGTTGTATCACGATTTAAGTAAGGAAAAGGAGGGGGAAAAAAAAGAAAAGAAAAAAAAAAAAAAAGGAAGAAAGAAATTACCATGAAAACCTGAGCTGCCGCAACCCCCAGCAACTCCCGGGAATTCCTGCGCGGAGATGAATATGGATGAAAATCTATATTACCCCAGGCACCAACTTAGCACAGGATGTTTATGAAATATTCCTGAAATGTAGTTTATTTACAAATCAAGTTATCCACTTATGCGAGATACTTAAAACATTGATGTGGTTAGTGGACAGTTATTATTATTACTTATCCCTTGTTACGCTCCAGGTGCTCCATGTGGTACAAGCTGTGCATGGAAGGACTTGGTCCCTCCTGCCAAGAACCTACGACAGAGAGGCCTAGTCCAAAGTCTGGGGAAGTTTTTCCTGAAGTCAGGCTGTTGCTGATGACAAGATGCCTGTGGAAAGCGAGGAGGGAAGAAAAGCTCTAAGGATTTTTTTTCCGTTCTGTTTGTTTATTTGTTAGCTGTAATTCTTCAGAATACCCACTGGATCAAAGTTCATTTCAAGCAATTTTGATCATGAAATAACTGGATCAGAAGCTGCTTCTTTCTTCCCTTCTTACGTATCTGCATCAGAGGCTTTTTCCTCCTGCCTTTCAGCACCAGGCAGAGGTGATCATGTACCCAGCCCTAACAAAACCCAGTTTCACACCATTAAAGGAAGGATAAATTGGAACACTCGCCAAGGACTAGACAAGCTTCAAAAGAATATTTTTAGCAAACCCCTGAGTCCCAACAATTTGTAAAATGAGAAAAATTCCTTAGCAGTCTCAGAACTGTATTCCAGCACACAGAGCTCACTCTCTGTGTACTGGCACTGCACAGTATGCAAATATATTGCATTCTCTGTTTGTCTGTACATGCTTTCAGTAAGGGCACATGAAAGCACCATCTCTTTTTCACAGAGAAAACTATAACTATGGTAACAGGATGTCAGCTGTTGTAAAATGCTGCGATTGCATTTTTATATATATATATTTTTTTTTTAAAGGGTGACTTTGCATCTACTTTCCCACACATGTGTTAAGGTTTTGCATCTGTAGCAAACCTGTGTTCCCTGAAGTGGGTTTTAGAGCAGGAGAGACTTCATGGCTGGTAATCTCTGTGGTGGTGTCCTTGCTGAGCAGAGCCGTGTCATGCGAGACAGGGAACCGAGCACGGCGCAACTTTAGGGCAGAGGGGAGCAGTTCTTTTCATGGAGAAGAATCTCTCTAACTCATCAAAAGAGAGACAGATGTTGCCTGTACAGAGTTTAAAATCACAGCAAGAACTTGTTACCCTTTTGGAACCTCTCTCTGGACGGGGTCTGTGTCTCCAGTCGGTGCAGAGGGAATTGCTGGAGGTGCCCCTTCCCTTTTAACTGCTTTGCCATCCCTGAGGAGCGTAGGGAATTCCGTGCATTAGACAGGGTTGTTCTTTGTTTGTTGATTTGTTCCCCTGTTCTGTTTTAAGCAGGTATTTCAAATAGAAACCACCTAATACAAATAGCAGCTTCACAGGAAAAATGTTTGTTAAACTATCCAACATAAAATCTGCTGCCTTTACTGTGTATATTTTACATATAACAACATTTTTTTTCTATGCCGTTTTATTTTACAAAGTCATCTCTAAATAGCCTCATGCTTATTAAAATTAAATTATTTTTAATCTAAAAGAGGTAGAATATATGCATATAGTGGTTGAATCTTTGCTATTATGGGCTATGCTATTCTTCATCAAATGTTTAAACTCTTTTCTCAGGTAATCTTGAATTTTGCAAGTGCTTGGTTGTATCGGAGCAACACAGGAATAGCAGAGTCAGTGTCAGTAATAAGCTCCCTCCATCTAGTCCTGGATTAGATCCTTGCCCACCAAGTTACAGAGTTTTTTTCCTGCATTGTTTTTTTCTTCATGTTTTTTCTTCATATTGATTATGAACATAACTTGTTAATAAAGGGTAAAAAAATGAGAAAAAATGTGATTGTAGAAGGTATAGCGGGAAAATTATTTCAGAGTGAGTAAATTAGCTAAAGCTGAACAAACCCAAAAAACCCCAAAATTCAAAGGCAAATTTTCTGTCCTTAACTCACCCCTTTACAGTCAAGTATCACAGCCCATTTCATACTGTTTAGAGAGCTGTGCTCTTTGCAGGTTGTTCTACTGTGTAAATATGAAGGAGAGCAGAAGAGTCATTATCCTTCCTGCTAAATTCCCTAAACTTTAGGGAGTTTAAAGATAGAACTTCAGTAGCACTTTATGCCCTTTGAATACAAAATTTTGCCCTTTCTCTCTTCAATAAAAACTGAAAAGGAAAAGCCCTTCAAAAGATTCCCTAGGTATTTTAGAGAAGTTCATCAACCAGATAAACATCAAATGCTGGTGAGATGGATATATTTTTTAAAAATGTAATTTCTAAACTTCTTTGCTTTCCTTTCAGTAGGAGCTGGCAGAAAGGGCTGGTAGGATTTTTGGTCTCTGTTATGGAAAATGTCAGATGACATGGTCTCTTGTGGTTTTAAAATTTATGAATTTAGGAACTGCTCCAGTTACCTATCAAGTGTTTGTCCCTCTGAGTTCAGGGAGGTAAAAATGATGTCAAATTAAAAGCCTTTATAAAAATACTTTTATTTGGTACTTATTTGAGTTCTAAATGTCTCAGTTCTGTGCCCGTATGCATACATATATATGGAGCTTTTTAATGATACCGATTCCTCTCCTACGAACTTAGATTATTACATAAATGATCTCCTGAAAGCTGATTTTACATGTGAAAACTGACACAGCACAGCATGCTCAGAGAAGGTGAAAGCATGCATGTTAAACCTGTGTAATGACACGTTTGGATTTTTTTTAGGGCTCCTTAGCAAGAATAGCTCATATTTACAGTGAAATAAATCGCCTTCCTTTAATGGTCACTTTCCCAAAGCATCTGTTGAAAAGCTTTCGTCCATGTGCTGCACCTGCTAAAATCAGATTAAAGAACAACCAAAGCTGTTTTCTAAAGCATCTATGTCTGTGAGGAGGGTGGAGAATTAAAAAAGGAGCCCCAATCAGGATGACTTTATAGTTAGTATTTTTTTGTTTTAAAATAGGAAACTGAAAAGTTTTTTGTGATTTTTTTTTTTCCACATAAAATAGGTACCTGAAATAAGATCATGATAAAACAAGCAATAAAAGTCAAGTTGAAAACTCTCTCCCTTGGTAAAGATTTATTTCAAGGTATAAGAAAGTTTGTGACAAAATTGAAACTTCATTAGCAATCCACCAGTGCTTGGGAAGTATTCTGCACTGAATGTATCTTTGCATTCTACTAATCTTTCAGGGCAGAAATACATCACCTTAGTTCAAAGAATAGGTGTTTTAAGGAGTTATTAGGAACTGCTGATTTTTAATAAATGGTGTTAATAGTTATTAATTTGGTGCTTGAATATTAGGGAAAAAATGCTCTGCTTTCGCTGTTTGTCCTGTTTGAAGGGTAGAAACGAAAAGAAATAAAGCCGGGCTGGACAGAATGTTTGCTTGGGTAATTACTGACAAAGCCAGCTGTGATGTACCTAAAAACGACAGATCAAATATCATTTCTGCTTTTAATACTACATCTGTTTTCAATATTTTTGGTCATTTCAGGTCTCTGTGCAAAGTTATTTAATGCTGCCGTCTGTTGTGTAACACCAATATATTCTGTGATACCAGATTTCTGCCAGTTCAAAGGAGATGGCCCTATGGAGCATCTTTTTGATGTCATGGCTTTTGCTAGAGGCTTTTGTTTAAAGCTTCTCACACACTGTCTTGTCTCTCCCACTCTCTTTCCTGCTCACGTGTGTGAAACAGCAAAGTAATTTGCAATATAAATTAAAAAATCAACTGTTGAGTTTACAAATTGAATATGCATGAAAATATTGCATAATATTACTACTTTCCTCAGCCTAATAAAGGTAAATATGTCTGAAATTTGTGTTGGTGAAAGAGTGGATATTTATATACCGTAGATATTAGTTACAGTTGGGCTAATTTAAAGTTTCTGTTATTAATTCCTTTATCGTTTCTCTGTCATTTGGATTAACTGCAGCCACCTACAAGCACAATAATTCGGTAATATTCCTAATTACACTGAGGAGACATTCTGCTTACAGTTAAAACAGGGCTTTAACAAATGCCTTCCAGTCTCTTTTGTTTATTCAAAATAAATATTAGCCCAGGAAAAAAAAAAAAAGGGACCAATACTCTGAAAATAAAAACGGGCCGCAGGGACTCAGACTAGCAATGATTTTGGTGAGTGCTTAATTTCTTGTTTGGTTGAAAAAGACTGGATTGGCTATTGACAGGTCCCTATCAATAGGCAGACCCCAGAGGTCTGGCTATTTGCACATGGCCTGATTGACTTGTCCTTAATAGACATATAATTGTTGACAAATACCTTCCAATAGACTGTGGCAGGCATGGCCAGGCAGACAAAAGAAGCTTCTCTACGACAGAGGCCAGAGCAGAGTGATTTAGGAGACACGGCACCTTAACTAGGAAATAACTGGCTTCCCCAAAGAACCTTCTAGAGAAAAACCTGTAAAATCGACCCCATTTTCGTCTTCTGGTGACTGACAGCCAGTTCAGACAGAAAAGGAAGCATTGTCCAAAGGCTGTGTGTGATCCAGTCAGGGTATCCTTTCTTCTAGACAACCTCAAAATGCATCTTAATTGTAATATGCCGCTGAATCACAACAGTAAACCCCCGCACTTAGCTCTGTCCTTTTCCCAGAGCCTGTGGTATTTAAAAAACACAACTGGATTTTTTTTTCTGTTATTGTTTGCCCTTTCTTGGGTATTTTGTCCTTAAATGTCCACCCCAGCTATTATTAGGCACATGATCCCAGGATAGGTGGCCCTTCCGTTGTTCTTAAGTCCTAATGTTTCTACTAGTTCATTAAATAATACTGTAATATGAATTTCACAAGCAGAAAAGCTGAGTGCAGTGGCTGGATGTGCATGGTTCTGAAACATTCCAGTCTCCACTAATTCTTGCAGCCTCTCCACTAATTCTTGCAGCCATTGTGGGAGGTTGGTGCCACTGAAAACAAGATTCAAAAATGGATGCTTAGTGTCAGCCACCCATTTGTGAAAATTTTGGCTGACTTTCCAAGGCACCTCAGCATCAGTGGTGGAGCCTGCAGTCTAAATCTAAGGATCTGAGTCTAAACACAGCCTCATTTTGTGCAGTGCCTTCAGACACGCACACAATTCTAAATGAGAGACTTAAATAATACATTTACTGCGCTATTATTTTCTGTGTTAAATAACAGCGCAGAAAAAAGAACGAAGAGGTGTAGGCAAAGGAAAAAAAAAGATAATAAACTGCATTTATCTGTCCTCAAGATAATAGTTCTATATTAGATATGTTGGGGCATTAATTACATGGATTTTTTGAATGTTTAGTACATTATAGGCATTGCAATACTTGTCACAAGACAAAAGGCCATTGAAATGATGCAGTACAGCCTTAGGCAGCCATAAAAGAACAAATTGTTCAAGTTTGTGCATCAGTGCGAGATCCAAAGAACCCCGGCTCCAAGAAAAATACCAGTGAAATTTAGAGATATACCTACTTTGTGGATTTAACCAGAAATGTGATAAAGCCTGGACTCTGGCCTTTCAGTCCTGGTCTTGGTGTGCCTGCCTTTCCCTGTCAGCAGCAACCTGGGAAATCACTCCTGAAAGTTTGCCTTGCAGGATTTCTTCCCTTGGTCATTTTGGATTTAGTAACATCTTCCCCCTTGGGATATGGTGCCTGTCAGGTGGAGGTAACACCCTTACTCTGTGGCATAAGTGGCTTGCAGAAGGAAGACAGAGAGGAGGGGGAGGAGGGTCAGGAAGGATGCTCCTTAAATCTCTAAGCGAATGTCTTCAGCCTCCCACCTCTAAGCTCCTCCACCTTTTTCTTCCCAAACTAATAAAAACAAGCATTAAAAAAAGGGAGACAAAGGGCAAAAAAAACCAACCAAGCCAGTGCAGACCGTGATCACAGAGTCAAGCAAAGTAGGTTACAAATTAGTGTGACACCATCAAGGTGACACTGTAGACAACCTCTGACTCGCAGCACAAAGCTGAATGCCTGGTGCCAAAAAGACCTTGAGCCTTGTCTTTGATTCTTATTGATCAAATACATAGATTAAATACAGTATCAGATGACAAGGCTAAAGCCTGAGATTCTGCGTACAGAGAAGACCCTCAGACATGGAAGAGCAGATAGACAACAGAGATAGAGAGACAACAGAGAAGGAGAAAGAGAGTATAATTGTATTGTGAATAAACAGATGTAGGCTGAGGCAGGCAATTCTATCGGGCAGATGGGCAGGGCTTTTTGTACTTACTGCACTTCCTACAGGTCGTGAAATCCAAATGTCAATGATATTAGGAGTAAGGCACAACGTTTTTAACAACATTTTTGCAATCCCCAAACATTCCTGAGCATGTGCATCCTATGACCAGCTGCTTCAAAATGGTGTGCGCGCCTCTGTGTGTGTGTATGTCCATTAATTCAGAATTACTCCAATTACGAGCTTTTGATGCTCCAAGCCCCTCTTCCTAACCCAAAAGAGATGGAGAGCCCTCGGCCTGTCCAATCAGATCATTTTCCCTCCTGCCTGCAGCAGATGTAAGCAATTTACTTTTTTATTTCTGCATATTCAGTGCGAGCGGAGCTGTTGGTGACTTCTCACCCCGGAGCCTGCAGGATTCTAACCCTATCAAATTAAAGCATTTTGCTCACTTATTCCCAAGCGCTCGGCTGGTGCTTAGCAGGCCTCCCGCTGCATAGCAATGGCGGGCGTTCGTGTCCGCTCATACCCCGAGCCTAATCAGAGATTATTAAGGAAAATATACAGTGCTTTAATTTGATGAGACTGGTTATAGGTACTGCAGTTAAAGGTCACACTCTTACGTGTATCTCCCTCAGTCACTGTAATATTTTCCTCTCGCTTGACAATCCTCAGCTCCAAACAATAGGCCAAGAAGACACGTTTATTTTTGTCACGCTGTGATGAGCTCAATAGGGACGAAAATGAATTATTTAAAGTTCGCATAAACAAACAACCCCAGGCCAGGTTCCCCTTGGCCCGCTCACCCCCTCTGTATTTTTGTGCACGTGTATGTGTGTGTGCACATGCTTGGTCTCTCTTTTGCCTTTTAAAGAACACGCAATAAAATCCTTCCTCGGCTGGAAAGTGAAGTCATTTGGGTGTCAAGTCCAGGTACGGTGGTAGCCAGTGGCCACTGCCTGCTGTTGGGTGAGACCCTGCCCATTCAAGCCCTACAGAAGCACCTGGGTATGTCCCAGCATCAGGTGCCTGAAAAGGACTTTTCAGCTGCTTTGGCTCTGAAAGCTTTCCCTACCCAGTAGGAGGTAATGGAGCTATCCAGAGTGAAAGAAAACACACACAAGGCCTGATACAGCAGGCTCTGAGCCTTCCCGCTGCCACAGTGGGAACTGAAGGGATTCAGCTCAGCCCTGTGCAATTCAAAGGTTCAGGGAGCGAGGGAAGTGTATCAGCTCCAAAGTGCCTATCTATGCCATGGTAATCAGCTCGTGGCCTCGTCTAAATCCACACAGCTCCTAGCAGAGGCTCTGTGGCTGCAGGAAGAGGGGGAGGTAGAGGATACAACAATTTTCTTCTTCTGTCATCCCTAACTCTGCTGCCATTCGTTAAAAATAGCAAGGTGTTTAGGCTCTTGTAAGAGCTGCGTGGTGGGGAGGGAAAGAGCGAGCCAGTGAGAGACGGGTGGGTTAATTCTAATCTCCTTTCAAGCCTAATGGTTTGAGCATATGTGTCCATGCAGCAGACCAACAGCAGGCTTATTTACCTCCAAAATTTACATGAGAATTGCTTTATGCAGCTGTATGTAAAAATTCAAACCACACAGTGTCACTGCATCACACAGGTCAATCCAAAGCCCCGTGGCATTATAGTGAGAGACAAAAACCTCACCACTTCACCAGGGTTTCCTTTTGGACTGAAAGTTGTTCTATTAAAAATTAAAAACAAAAACAAAATTGGGAGCCTATTTCCACTGCTACCCCACTTCCAGATTCCCAAAAGGCTGCCAAAATTATGAGGACCTGGGGCCTGAGCCTGCTTTTGCCCCTCCCAGCAAGCTGCAGGGAGGGCTGCAAAGGATGTCAGGATCGGGCCAGCTTCATTTTGTGTCTGTGAATAATCCCGTTAGCTGATCCCCAGGCATAGACTTTTTATATACACATTACTGATGGGCAAAGGCAGAAGAGTTCACGGAGGTGCAGTTTCAGTATTTATCCTAAACAGAGGCAGACAGGCTCAGGCTGCTTGGGATGCTACAGGCATCCTGGACTGTCTGGTAAATTGCTTGTGATTGCCTAGTTGTTGGTTTGTTTTTCTCCCTCCAGTTTGAAGAGTCTGTGATATCTCCAGGAAAACCACAGATATATGTGCTGTGGAAATACCCATTTCTTCAGAGAAATGGGGAATCTTGCGTGGCAGAAAAAATCAGGATATTGCAAAATCACTTAAATTGCATCCTGCTATGCTGATAGTATCCCACCTTTTGCCACTCTGCTTAGGACCCATAATTCTTCCTGTTTCTAAAGTAATCTGATAAGCTTTGACTGGCAAATTTGACTGGTATTTCATGGTCAGATACTGCATTAGCAGTCTCAGCAGTGGCACTCCCTCAGAAAATGCAGAAGCATATCAAGGGCCAAAAAGTTACCTGTACATTTTTTAAACTTCATAAAAACTTTTTCTGTTGAGGCTTGGGACAGTTCTTATTTTAGTCTGAACCAATTATTCAGCCTTAATACCTGGACCCTGGTAGGCTTCTGTCTTTGATCAGAAAGAACTTGCCTGAAGGCCAGCTCAAGAGAGGTTCAAAGTCAAATGCTTTGATTTAAACCACTCTGCTCCCATCCATGAAAGAAGATGAGAAGAAGCTCTCTGGTATAAGACACGGGTAAGTGCAATGAAGCATGTCACATGTAGTATTACAATGCAAAGAATACAAAAAGAGATGTTTCAGGGAGCAGAGGGCTTCAAACACAAATCACCCTAACAATCTGGTGGTTCTGGCAGTGGTAAAACACCCTAGGGATAACAGCAAAATTCTGTAAGAAACTCCACATATCCCACAATAATGCAATAAATAAAGATCTCAGCAGCACCAAGGACCAAGACTCAGATGTTTGTGGTCTGAGAGCCCCTGAAACATTTATAAGGGTCTTATAGAAATTTATGGAGGATGGGATGCTGCTGGACCATTCAATTTCTCTGAATAGTTCTTTCCTTGAGATGACTACATCACTCCAAAGAACCATTTAGCTATGTGACTATAAGGATCTTTCCAGAATTTATAAGACTTGGAGCAAGCTAGAGACCCCTGCCCTAGTATTTCAGTGAATAGTGGCATGATACCTATTGCTTGCTATGGAAAGGGAACAGGAATCTGGCCCAGAAATCACCTTGGATTCTGCAGAAAGAAAGGAAGCACAGTCTTCAGCATGGCAAGAGGATTGTTCTTTTTTCTTGCTTTCCTTGGGTACCTTGATGACTATTTCAGTCTTTGAACTCCCAGATGCTCAAAAAAGAAAAAAAAAAATTCTTTTTGGGCTTCACACAGGAAATGAAATGCAGGAAACACAGTATCAAAATACAGCCTTCCACTGACGGTGTCACCATTTTATTGCTCGGGTTGTAATCACGCTTCGGGGGAGTGATCATTTCCCCACCATGTGCAGCAACATGGCAGGCATTGCCTGGAAATGTGGGGAGATGATTTTCCCCCTTGCTATTCAGAACTTCACTTTGTTGACAAGAACTAAGGGAATAAAAAAGAGAAGAGCTTTTTCAGATACCTTTTTCCACTTCTGGTGAATTAAAGTAACTTTTCTTTAACTATCAGTGCTGTGGCAAATACATTTAGTCACTGTATCCCGCTGGGTCTTTTCACTGGGGAAGGTTTTGATGGCAGAGCCCTTCTTTTCTCCTCTGACTGGTACCTTAGACATTTTTCTGTCTTCTTCTTTTCATTAATTTGCCCCTATCCATCCTTTCTAGTGTGCTGGTAATTTAAAAAGGAGAAGCCCAGAATCCATTGCAGCATAATACAAGTCTATTAAAGCAAACAAAATTTGATTTTTGCCTTGGAATGGGACCTGGAGCCTATTTGGAGCAAGTTCTCCAAACCCCATCCCCACAACTGCACCAGGGATTTCGGCAAGACTGATCTGATGTGTGAGCTGTGCTGGCCAAGGTCTCCTTTCAGGATGTACTTTGATGGGGAATTAGAAAACAACCACAGTGACATGTTCTAGGGCTGCTACATCACTCTCACACTGCTACACACCAAGGTCACCCCACACCATCAGCAGTGCCATAAACAAAGGAGACAGGTGAAGTGTTACTGATACTTAAAGAAGCAACTCAGGCCACAGAAAGTGAAGTTTGAGGGCAAGGCTTTAAAACTCTTCTTTTCCCCTCCTCAAGAATCAACATAAGGGAATCATGATTTAGAGATGATGTTTTCCTCATTCTGACTATCAAAACATACTCCTTTTCAGGCTCTGTAAAGGTCTGTTATAAATGTATAATCCCACACAGCNCATGATTTAGAGATGATGTTTTCCTCATTCTGACTATCAAAACATACTCCTTTTCAGGCTCTGTAAAGGTCTGTTATAAATGTATAATCCCACACAGCAAAAGAAAATCAAAATCAACATGCAAAAAAGCATGCTGGGGCTGAGGAGATGCAGTACAAGAGATCAAACCATCAGAGAAGTAAAACACAGGGGAGGAAAAACAAGAGTAGGGAAGAGACTGCACAAGAGAAAGAGAATAATTAACAAACAGCATATGCTATATGGAGCAGGAGACTCCAGCTCATAAAAGCAAACATTGGGCTCTCTTCTCTGCTTGCACAGTAATTCTGGAGGTTTTGAGATGAGAATGATGAGAAACTAATTTCCAAGATGCACATCAGATGTTTGGTGCACAACACCACGGAAGACCACAGCTTGCTGCCATCAAAGAAATACATCTTCCAAGAGGTGAAATTAAACTTTAATACAACCTACCCTATTAAACTATCCTGCCAAGCCAGCAAGGTGCTCATCTTCTGCTTATCAAATGCAGGCTCTGGGAATGCCGCTCGCTTTGCTGCTTCCACTAAACCATGGCTTGCTGGACTTCCCATGCTGCTTCCACATATACTAGAAATGCTCTGGGTAAAATACAGAGGGAAATTTGACATAGCTTGAAACCTATCCAGGTGCTGTTAGAAACCAGGGTGGAAGAAAGAAGGGTTGTCTTTGGGTTCAGAAGGTTCTGCCATGTTCCCTCCCAAGGAAGGAACTTTACTTTTTTGGTATGCTGTCAGCTTGCACTTTTAAAAATGAGCAAATACTGTTTCAGTGATGCTCCCAATATACTTAGAGGGCATCTTTTGTAGCCACTGCTTTTGTAAAAAAAATAGGGTTTTGACTTCCATGGCATGACCTTCCTCCAGAGAGAGACAAATCCACATGGATATGACAAGAGAGTTCTTAAAACCTCTCCAAGCAGTTACGGGCCAGAAAGGGAAGAGTCAGAAACTTGAGAACACATCAAGGTCTGAAAAATGCCATGATGAGCCTTATGGAGCTCTGGTCTTTTGTTTTTCTTGCTGCAATGCCCAATACAATACGTGTATGTGATGTTTTCTTCTACATTGACAGGCCAGGAGGAGGCAGATTTTTGATTTTGCCACAGAACTTTAGGATTCAAGCAGGGATTTGTAGTTCATAAGGGTGCCATGAAAGAGAGATGAGAGAAAAAGGAACTTCAGAAAAATGTGTTGGATTTTGGAAAGGAAACACACTGATCAGAACAAGATTTAAGTGAATGGAAAGAGAACAAGGGAAGAAGGGATGAAAATCACTATAGGGGAAAGGATGTGTTGAGAGTGCAGAAAGTTTCACAAGCCTAAATGAACACTTTCCTTTTGCTATCTCTGAAGAGTGGCAATGTGATCACTAACTGAGAACAAACACATGGAGTTGCACATCCAGTTGCCACTGTCAGTAGTTAATAAAGTGGCGAAGTGCTGCACTATAACATGGGGAGGGAACAGCAGTACCTACCCCCTTTGTACCTACTTCTTGTACCTTATAGTATCATTTTCTTAGTGTAGATAAAGAGGATTTAGGGAAGACCTTGAGTCAGACCTTAATACTTTAAATTTGAAGAAAGAATCAAAAGGAGTAAAGGGCAGACATGTATGTGTTTCCTGATGCAAGACTGTGCTCAGCTACCCTAAGATTTTTTTTTTTGATAAAACTTTTTTTAAATTAAAAGTCTTAAAATGTATCCAGTCTTCATTAAAGTAATTCAGCAGGTTCCACTTGGGAATTACCCAGTTCATTGGGGGAAAATAGAGACTTAGTCAGAACTCTCAGGTCTGGGTTTGTGACTGGGGAAGGGAAGATGTAATATGCTGCAGGGGGAAGTATGTGGCTGGAGGGAAAATATTAGGGGAATTCCTCAAAGATCAGTCTTTGGATTGGTCTTATTTCATCGTTCATTAATAAACTTGGCACAAAAAGTAAGAGTGTTCGAATGAAATTTGCAGATTGTACAAAGTTGGGAGGCACCATCAACACAAACGAAAATCGCAATATCGTGCAGGAAGAATTGGATGACCTTGAGGACAGAAGTAATAGAAATGGGATGAGATTGAACAGTACAAAATGCAAGGTCATGCACTAAAGGACTAATAATGAGAAATTCTGCTAGAAGCTGTTGGGAATGACAAAGGAAGAGAAAGACCTGGGCTTCCTAGTTGATTACAGGATAAATATGTGCCATAATATAATGCAACTGAAAAGGCGGATGCAATCCTAGGCTTCATCACCTGTAATAATGCTAATAACGAGAGGAAAATATTAATGCTACTACACAAAGCACTGGTGAGACATTATCTGAAATACAGCATAAATTCTAGTTACCCATGCTCAAGAAGGATGCATGCAAATTGAAGCAGAGGGTGCAAAGAGGACTATTACAATGATCAAGGGACTGGAGAGTTTCTGAGAGGAAACTAAAATACTTTGCTTGTTCAGCCTTCTTAGATGATGGCTTAAAGGTGCACAGACACAATTCAGGAATGAGGGTGTCCATACCAGCTGTATAAGGATAGATATGTGTAAAGGTGACCCAGAAAGAAATGGCTATAAGATGGCTTTGAGTTCAACTAATTTGGGAATTACAGGATGCTTCTAACCATTGGAGTAAAAATTTCTGAAATGACTTTCCAGTGAGCATAGTAGAGGGGCGAAATCCCAAAAATACTAAAATGCATGCAAATAGTTTTAAAATATAATCTGATCAGATTGTGAATTCTACACCATAACATATCATGGTGGCCATGGGGCAGAAAAGTGGATTTGATATTCCAGAAACATGTTCTTAGATTTACAAGTGGTCTTTTGTATTATTCCTTTAAGGCTCAGGAAAATGGGAAGAGACATCACTTTACCATTCAAAAGGATGACACAGCAAATTGGAGACTTAAGAATCTTTTGGAGATAACAGTCAAGGTAGTATCTCAAAAAGATAATGAAAAATTTAGTTCACGTGAATGTCATATCCTGAATTAATTTTAGGAAAAGATACTACTATTTTTTTAAGATGAAAAGAACTGTGAATAAAAAATTGATTTTTCCTCACTCATTCTAAGAGCCCACTTGCCAGCAATGACATGTGCTCTTTGGTTTTCTCTGGAAATATGTCTTGACATCAATAATTCATTGGAAGTCCTAGATTTGGATATCTATGATAAATATCAGCTATTGGTGTTCATACAGCTCAGTGTAAACAATTCTGTTTTTTACAGACTTATTTTCATGAGAAAGGAAATATGAATAAAATGGTGAACCAACTTGTCAGTATTTGAAGCTCCATTCTCTGAGCTTTATATATATTTACATATATGTATGTAGACACTCCAAATATTTGGTGACATAAAGCTTTCATCTCCCGCACCCAGATCATAATTTTTTGCCACAGTCTGCAAGAAAAGATGAAGGCTGTGAAGGGCCACTTCAAAGTAAAGCAGATATTTTGGTTGCTGGGAGGATGAATGTTGACCCAATGGCTTTCAATATTGTATTTATCTACAGTGTATGGTCTCTTCAACTTTATAAAGGCTCAAGTTCCAAAAACTTTCTGCAATGAACATTAAAATAAGCCCCTAAAGATGGAATAATATAGCAACTGCTACTGTTGTTCATAAGCAGGGTACTAATGACATTTTCAGTGCTGAGGCAGGGCATGTTCCTTGCTTCCTAATCCTAGATGGAATTTTTCAGGAAATTAGTTTCTTCACTGAAAAATCTAGCTTCAAACTGACCACTGCTATGTGTAACTTCTAATAAATAAGGCCAAAAAAATGCAAAAATATTCAGATAAGTCTAGACACACACTTTCAACATTTTTTTAACCATGTACTTTGTTATATCTCTCCAGACAATATTTTCAGTCCAAATATTGCTGGAACACATTAAAAAATAACATGAAAACAACCCAAAGTTTTTTTTCTATAGGTCAAGCAAAATATTTTTGATAACCCAATGCACTTTGGGAGGGAGGATTTTTTCTTGTGCAAAATATCTTTTTTTTTTTCATTTCCAAATGTCAGAAATGTCAGCTAAGCCTATTTTATATTTTTTTTCTTTAATCTTAGTTACTGCATGGGAAAAATCAGTTATTCAGCTGCTCTAATAGCAACAGTTGGAGGGACAGAAGGGGAGATTTTACACTGCTGGAGTGTGACACCTAAACTGGCCAATGCTGCTTGTGCTTAGCAAGTAATAATGATGAAATGAATTTTCCCTTCTCTAACTAATGCCTGTAGGATGCCTGTGATAGGAATGATATCAGAGCTTCACAACAAAAATAATGGGGAGTAAGGCTCCATAAAAATATATAAGTATATACAAATAGGCCTATAAGTATATAAATAGGTATATATAAATGTAGTCAAATGTATGTGATGTGAATATATGAACACATTCTTACTTTGAAATTATGTTCTTTATTATAAATGTTCTTGCTGATTTGAAACCTCATCTAAATATTACATTAAAAGTGGGTTTTAATTTAATTTGCAGTCATGGCAGGCAGCTATAGATATTTCTCTCTACATTGACATGATAACATTATCTCATTGTAAATTTGTGACTCACTCACTAAAGTAGCTGGAATGGCTACTGGTGTGTAAATAAGGGAATGTGGGGATATGCTGTGGAGTGCTGCTGATTCCTTACTGCTGCATGAGAATAACCTCATGCAGTGGAATTCAATCTGCCCATTTACATGGATGTGTCTTGGATGGGAAGTGTCACTGTTCTGCCTTGCTAAGCGCTACAGCTCCTGCTATGGAAGCACAATGAAACCAAACAATTAGTTAGAATTATTGCTCTTAAAGAAAACTGATTTGCTTGTCTGTCTTCTAAGAAAAACTCAGTTACCGTACACTATCAACCTTGGCTTGACTGGCAGTGATTTTCCTGGTCTAGTCTGCTGGGAACCTTAAATGAACATGAGCAATTATAAACCCAAAGTCTTCAGCAATTTGTAGGCATTATCTCAGGATAATTGCCCTGAAATGTTCACGTTGCAAAGCAAAGCTAGATAATTTAAAAATCCATCTTTCTCTGTCTGCACTATGAGTTGGGCGTAACACTCTTCCCTCCTGTGGGCCTTGTAGCAGTATAATAAAGCTTGGAATTGGTCCTTTGAAAATGCCTATTGCTGTCTTTTAGAAAGCAAAGAGGCCAAATCTGAGTTTAACCTTTTCTGGCTTTATTATTTTTGTAAAATGAAACCCAAGTCATATTTTCTGGCACAAACAGAGAAAAACTGGAATATTAAAAGTCAAGGGAACAAACCTGCCCTGAGGAGTTCTGCAGAATAACATCCATTTGCAAGAAAGTTTTCCTGCTCCCTGGGTAAGATAAGTACCCCTCAGAAGGAAACACTGGGTCTTGGCCTCCTCATGGATGTCCATGCACTAACAGAACTTAATATTTTCTGGGAGTTTTACTTGCAGGCTTCTAAAAATGCTCATAAGTGCTCAGCTCCTTCTCTACAACTGGTAAAAACCTCCTGAGAAGTACTGAACATTTCTCTCTTCTCATGACTCACACAACTGCCTCATCTGTAGGTGGTTTCCTCAGTTCCTTGCCCCCATCCAACTGAGCAGGCAACTGAAATGCATTCATTGCCTGACTGATTTATAGCAGCTCTTCCCTCCACTGCAAAGAAGGCAGGCTGCTTCTGGCTTACGAGCAAAGCACGGTGATCTCTGAGCTCCTTCTGCAAAGAACTAGCAGGAAGAAGGATGCTTGGAATTAGGAGGAACAAAAAGACTCACATTTTCCAAAGTTTTTTGAAGGCTTTTAGAAAAAGAAGCCATCACAGTATTTTTTCTTGCTTTGACATAATCAAACAACACAAAAGACCCTCAGTGAAATTTGACTTTGTAAAGCCACAAAACTTGTCTCAGTGAAGAATGGCGAGTACTGACTTCTGGGAGAGGAAGAAGGGGGCCCCAGAGCAGAAACACCTGGTACACTAGGTATCTAGTACCTGTAGTTCCATTTATCAAAACTAAAGTAGTCCAGCTTGGCATTTTCCAGGGAATTGTTACTTAAGAAAACAAAACAACAACAAAAAAAAAACCCAACAAAAAAATTCCCATTAAAGCTGTATAAACCCAAATAAAAAATTTGGTATCAGAAAGACAACATAAAGAGAGATTTACTAGAAATCAATAAAGTAATAGGTACATTGGAAAACTCCAATGAATGCTTTGAGTATTCTCCCAGTACCCTTCTTTTTGGAGTTCCTGCTTTCCTATAGAGACTAGGAGAAAATTCAAGGAAAACTATTATCAAGGACATACCCCCGCAATATTCTGAGTTCCTATAAATTTGATTCTTCACTGTTTTATCTTGAGAGAAAATCTGAATTTGAAAGCCTGAACCAGTTCTTTGCACCACTTATGGCTCATCTACAAACACCACAAGAAGAACAGGACTTGAAAACTTCCATCCTTCTGCATCCATATCCCTTTTCTCTTCTCTCCCTTTTTCATACTCAGCTTATACTATAAAATTGCAAAGGACTGATGTTGCCATGCTTCATCAAATTATTTGGGATTCAACAGCACAGTCACTCTCACTGACAATTGTGTTTATTACTTGAGTTTCCTTCTGACACAGGACTTGGTCTAGGCAGGGCTCCATTCTCTGCAGTGCTGGAACACTGGAAAGCATGACCAGAGTGCAGGATATCTCCAGTTGTGCCAAACACATGGCCAGATCAGTCCAAGGGGCAGCAGACACATATCCTCCCTTACCTGAGCATTGTCCACTGCTGTAGCTGCTCAAGTGCACTTGTTTTTATAGGCGCTGGGGAGTTTGCT
>VYZS01000882.1:2218-12340 GCA_013400695.1 Neodrepanis coruscans | reverse complement strand
GGCTGGGGAAGCGATCTATGTTTCAGCGATATATATTTCAGATACTGAGGGAACTGAGTGCACAGTCCTTGCGGGCGTCAGACACCACAAAGAGGTGGAGTCAAACTGATGCCTTGGGGGCTTTCCTTATATTTTGGGGGAATTTTAATTTAGCTACGTAGTTTGAATTACGGACTCTCTTGTGAGGCCTATTCCTGAGTGTTTACATCCTTTCCTATAAATAAGGAGGTAGCAAGACGAAATAAAGGCCTAAGACTCTTAGACCCGCTTCAAAAAAGGGGGGCGGATTCTGCGGATAATAAATAAATTAAAAAATCTTCTTACATAAAAAACCCCAGTGTGCCTGCTATAAATCACTCTGTTGCACTGGTATGTTTACAAAGGTAGGCACATAAAAAGGAAATATAACTATAAATAAACATATATTTCCTGTTAAAATTAGATATTGCACTGTTGTATATTACCCATTTTATAGATATATGTGTAACAAATTATATACACATGCACACACACACATAAAAGAAATATATAGGAACTCTCAGCCAAATTGGGTTAGAAGGGAGTGAGAAAAGATAAACTTCAAGCTGGAATACGTGGTTACAGTCATTCAATACTAAACAAAAACCAACCAACCAAAAAAAACACCACCACTCCGCCCCCACCCAGCAAAAACAAAAAACAAAATTATTTTCAACTTTTTATTGATTTCATGTTACTCACTTTCCAAACAAAAACGTATCAACAGTGTCAATACAGTGTAATTTACTGTTATTGTGTTACAAAAAAGCTCGGGTTGCCCAGTTCTGGAGGGGCACCAGACCCGAACTGCCTATGTTATGTTGGATGACACCTGATGACTGAGTTAGAACCCTTCTTGACTAGGGAACAACAGGATCTCTGGATATATATTCAACAGTGCAATCAGAACTTGCCAAGTGGACCATCTGTTGCAAAGTGCTTTTCCTCAGGCAAGATGTTTCATATCAGAACTGTAATGACAGGTATGTCACCTAGAAAATCCTAAATATTATATAACTTTGTCTCTAAAATAAAATTATATTATTTACTGTCAAAAAAGAATTGTGTTCCTTATAGAAAGTAACTGTTTTTATTCCAGGTATGTCTGGGGGGGGAAATACCTATAAAAGATACAGTCTTCCACTAGTGAGTAGAATTCAGACTAAGAATTAAAAATTTAAAACCATGTGAAAAGAAACGTTTTCTACTACCATGGGGGAAAAATCGGAATCATACTGCAGGAGTAAAAAGTAAGAGCAACAGCCTGTGTTACACATTACTGCTGCTCATCATTTTTTCCAGGTGCAGGACAACTGGCTTCATACTTTTTCTTCAGGCCTTTCAAATATATACGCAAACTGTCAGGGTCCAGTCGAGAGTTTCTGGCAGTCTGAACCAATCTCATTGCTAAATTGTACACAGCTCTCTGCTTCACCATCTCAGGAGTGCTTTTCTGTCTGTGCTGTTCTTAGAAATAAACATGCATTAACATATGAAATAAATTATGTTATATTATTAAAATACTAATGTTAGCTATTTTCCAGCCTATTTTAGATCTCCCAGTTCTTGGTTTGCAGACAAACACTACATTCTGCTTTAGCCTTAGGTCTGTTTTGTGTTGTCACCTAACGGTGACTTTCAATATAATCTTCTGATTCCAGAATACAAATTTTAATGACATCTATTTTCATTAAACTATAGGCAGTGCTTATCCTATATCCTTTTAGAAACTGAAAATAAATTAAATTCTAGTTTCGTAAAAAATGCAAATTACAGCATTATAATTTTCTGTTACATACCAAAATTTGTTTTGCAATATGATTTGTGATTTCCTTTGCATCCAAAATTATGGATGATGGTAGGGAGGAAACTTCTGCAGCTTTTAGTCCTAGACATATAAAACACAAAACAGGATTTTTAATGTAATTTTTATTCATACCTTCCACACTATGTCTTGCAGAATGAACTTAGCCTGCTTCTTTAACAGCTGAAGATGTAATTTTTATTAAAATAATTTTGGTATATTTTCTATTAGCATCCTTTCTTTTTTTTTGTGAATAACTATATGGTTTTGAGTGTTACAAACACCTACTTTGTTGTAATGCTAACTCTAAAATACACCTCCACCTGACGTTAATGCTTGTAACACTGTAACTGGGTAGAAGGAGACACATTAGGGATTAAAGGGGAAAAAAATGGCACAGTGGTGTTAAAGGCTTTCTAAATTCAGTTTTTTAATTTGGCAGCCCAGAAGATACTGAGGTTGTGCTAAATGCACCCTCCACTAAATCCAGACATCCAGTGGGTATGGATGTCATGTTCCAACTTCTACTTTGTTGTCAATAGACAAACTTCCAGATACTTGTGGTATAAAAGAGACCTGACTGACATTAGTGAAACTAGTAGTTTTTTCACTATGAAATTTCTTATAAATTCTTTATACTCCCAGAATCACAGAATTAACAAGGTTGGAAAAAGACCATAGAGATCACTGAGTCCAACCTATTACCTAACCTATTACCAACCTATTACCCAACACCATCCCATCATCTAAATCATGACACTAAGTACATCATCCAACCTCTTCTTAAACACATCCAGGGTTGGTGACTCTACCACCTCCCTGGGCAGCCCATTCCAGTGGGAAATCACTCTTTTTGCGAAAAAGCTTTTCCTGATATCCAGTCTAAACCTCCCCTGACACAGCCTATGACCGTGTCCTCTCATTCTGTCACTGGGGGCCTGAGAAAAGAGACAGGCTCCCACCTGGCTGCACCCTCCTGTCAGGGAGTTGTAGAGAGCAGTAAGGCCTCCCCTGAGCCTCCTCTTCTCCAGGCTGAACAATCCCAGCTCCCTCAGTCACTCCTCATCTCCAGCCGCTTTACCAACCTCGTTGCCCTTCTCTGAATACGTTCAAGCAACTCAACATCTTCCTTAAACTGAGGGGCCCAGAACTGGACACAGCACTCAAGGTGTGGCCGCACCAGTGCTGAGTACAGGGGAAGAATCACTTCCCTGGTCCTACTGGCCACACTATTCTTGATCCAGGCCAGGATGCCATTGGCGTTCTTGGCCACCTGGGCACACTGCTGGCTCATGTTCAGTCTCCGGTCAACCAGCAGTCCCAAGTCCCTCCCTGCTGGGCCTCTCTCCAGCCACTCAGTCCCCAACCTAGAGCTCTGCATGGGGGGGTTATTGTGACCCAAGTGTTCTAGAAGCCAGCACTTAGACTTGCTAAACCTCATGTTATTGGATTCAGCCCATCTCTCCAGCCTGTCAAGGTTTCTTGCAGAACCCTCCTACCTTCTAACAGATTGACATTTTATTCTGAGGTGTCATAGGCAAACATACTAATGGTGGACTCCATCCCCTTGTCCAGATCATCAATAAAGATGTTGAACAGAACTGGCCCCAACACTGAACCCTGGAGGACCCCACTCGTGACTGGCCTCCAACTGGATGTGACACCGTTCCCCACCACTCTCTGAGCTCGGTCATCCAGCCAGTTCTTAACCCAATGCAGAGGAAACCTATCCAAGCCACAAGCCACCAATTTCATCAGGAGTATACCACAGGAGACGGTATCAAAGGCCCAAAACTACCATCTTACTACATGGTTACCAATCTGAGGAGAGGAAAGGAGTTATTTTTCCTTTTGTCTTCCTCTTCGGTCCCCAAACCACCACATAGGAACACATTATAGATCTCAGATCTCTGTATCTCTCTTTGATACAGAGAGAGATATAAACTCAGCATAAACCTGTCATCAGAAAAACACTTTTAGATGCTTAGTAACTGAAATAGTATTTTATACTATCTTTACCAAGTTAAAGATATAGTGTAATCCATTACCATAGTTCTTTTCCTCTGTATATCCTTTAGAAAGTGTGTAAGTGTAAGCAATTTTCTCCTTATTTCCAGCACTGCTTCTCACATGTTGGACTTCAAAATGATAATTTTCCACATTAGGATATAAAGCATCTATATGACACAGTTCCAGGAAATGCGTAGCAAACAGTGTAAAAGCCTAAATAACGAAACAAAAAATTATAAGAAATAAGAAAAATTAAATTATCTCACAGATATCCAAGTTTTCCTCCAAATCACTGAAAAGTTGTCTTAAAATTACTAAAGCAAATTAAAATCTTTAAGTGATGAGTTCTATTACTGGCAAGTATATCTTTTCCAATTGGGGATTCTCCTGCTTCTTTCTCAACAGAAGGAAAACAATGTCAGAAGCAAAAGGAAACCCATTATTCTTAAAATATCTGACTAGTGTTAATTTGAATGATTGCCAGATGGTTGCTTAATACTCTTACAGAATGCTTTATCAAAAGTACAAGTGACACAAAATACCTGAGCTTTTCAAACCAAAAAACCCACAAAGTACCCTGCATAAACTCTGAGAAAAAACAAAAACCTGCACAATTATTTCAAAAAGCTATCAGCAACATGAGCTTCATCACATAAATAGCAGGAGAGGTGAAACTTACATCTAAAACAATCTTCCCCTTTTATGAAGTCTCTATCCTCTGTGACCAATTCGGAAGTCGTATAGAAATACCACTCTACTTTGAAAGGTAACCACCAAGTAAAGAGGTTCACCTTTCAGATTCAAGAACAAAGCTATACTAAGCAAAACTGAAGAGGCTGGGTTATTCTTTCTTGACAGAACTATAAGCTAGTAAGCAATTTGGAAAGATAGGGTGACCACTGTACTGGTTTTGGATGGACTAGAGTTAGTTTTCTTCACAGAAGCTTGTGAGGTACTATGTTTTGGACTTGTGACCAAGACACTGCTGCTAACACAACCATGTTTAAACTTCTGCTGAGCAGCATTTGCACAGAACCAAGGCCTGCTCTGCTCCTCGCCCTTCCCTGCCAGTGAGCAGGCTGGGGATGCTCAGGTTGCTGAGAGGAGACATGGCCAGGATGGCTGACCCCAACTGACCCCAGGGGTATCTCACACCATCCAATATCACAATAAAAACTCCAAAGGAGGGGGAGAAGGGAGGGACATTAAATTGTGGCAACAGGCATAATGGACGAATTCCTTATTTTTCTTGTGCGTGTGGCTTTCCTTTACCTACTGAACTGTCTTTGTTTTAGCCCACAGATTTTTGCACTTTACCCTTCTGATCTCTCCCCCATCTCATTGCAGGGATCGAGCGAGTGCCTAGGAGGTGTTAGGCTGCCTACTGGGGTTAAATTGCAACAACCAGTGAACAGAAGTGCAGCTTATATCAGCATTTTTCCTCTATCACCAGAATTCTTACTATTCACCCCCTACAATAAGATATTTCATATTTAGGCAAGAAATCTCTACAAAACTGACATTAAATTATGACAAAATACTATGCTTACTTTCAGGATGACAAAATAATTCTAAGGCTTAAATTTCTTTCAAAACAGAATTACCTTTAAATTCAGCAGATATTCACAGGCAGCATAACAAATGCCAATACCCTCTTCAGCACTGGTACCTCTGCCAAGTTCATCAATTATGATGAGTGATTTTTCATTAGCATTTTGTATGATGTACGTTATCTACAAAAACATTTAATGTGTTATCATTCCCAGAAATGCATTTTTTTTTAAATAGGAATATTCTGTGTTATTCAGATGAAACTCAATGCAGAAATTTTAAAAAGTCTTGTCATATACACAGACTTTACCTTTTCAAAGCTTTCAAACAGCTGTCAATTCTAATCAAGCAAAGACTACAGCACTCTCTCCTTTCCATTGAACGTACCACTTTCCCTCAAAATGGTATCAGTTTGGGAAAGGGAACTGAGATGGCTTAAGCCCCTACAAATAATTATTTAAGGTCTAAGCAAAACCAAAAATGCCGAAACTACTATTCAACTGAGCACTCATTTTTACTCACATTGGAATATATTTTTATTTAAGATATGCCTGGTTTTCTGTGGTTTGTTATCAAAGAGATGAAGGCTGAAATTCTGACTACTTTTCAACATACACTCTTGCAGGAGAAATATACTAGTACAATTTCTATAACCTTAACAGTAAAAATGTGCCTTTGACTCTAGATTAGCTATGTTTAATACCTCTTTCATTTCCTTCATGAACGTTGATGCATTTGTTTCTATATCATCATCCATACCTATTCTGGTAAAAATCTGCTCTGCAATTCGAAAAGAACAATACTCTGCTGGGACATAAGAACCTACAAATCAAGTAAAATACAAGTTTCTTTTATCAGTGTGACATTTGCCTGCATATATCAGTGGGAAAAAATAGTTTTACACTTGGTTTTTGTGCACAGTAGAGAATGCACCTTACATGATAAAATTTCATAAAGTCATGCTTTCCCATTATTTTATAAGAAAAATATTATATATCAATATGATAATTAAAGAAGCTTATTAAAAAAAAAAACCTTGTAAAAACCACATGCCTGAAACTGTGTGTCAGCCTAAAGAGATGAAAAGTGAGAATAAACACAAAGATTAATTTTCATTTCTGTAGACTGATCGAAGAATCCCAAGAAATCCTAGTTTCTCAAAACCAGGACTATGTTGCAACCATATCAGACTTTGAGGCCTATTATTTCTACCAAACAGAAAAGAACAAGAAACCTGCCAAAAGACTTTATAGTCTCCTTCATTCATATTAAACTCTTGTTTTTGACGGCAACTCCTCAAGAACTTGCAATTGTTGGGGACTGAACCCACAAACACATGATGGATCAATTTAATTCTCCGCTCCTAAGAGCTTTTACGGTAGTAGAGTTAAGGTCAGCCTATTATGGTCTTCGTCCTGTGCTACCAGACTTAGCTTTAAGAAAAAAATCATGAGGAATTCCTCAATATAGGGATGATTTTCAGTTAGACTTTACAAATAGTTCATTTACTTTTATAATTTTAGTACCAAAACCTTGCAGTATTTATTACTACTTTTATTTTAAGTTGTTATTAATCTATTAACTACACTTGTCTGGAAATATGTTTCTCTACAGAACTAAGGTATGCTCGAGGTCATCCGTTCCTTTTGGATGACTAACACGTGTATCTGACTAGAGTCCTTCAAGGACATTTGGCATCAATCTCGTGGAAGGTGCTGGATTGGGCTATGGTGCTTCAAATAATTAAAGCATAAAACTGTGCTTTTCTAAAAACACTGAGGAGCCTTCCAGATGCACAGATGGGGCCCTGTAAATTTCCAGTGGCAGACGCAAAACTTTGCAGTTGTCTCTCTCAGCAACACAAGGGCTCGTAGGAGCAAATGGACTACAAATTACCTCCTACTATTTTATTTAGAGAGAATGTTATTCTACAAGCCAAATCATTCAACTTTGTGCCAGAAAAAATAAACATGATGCAGAAGATTACTAATGTTTTACACTCTTACTCACCGATCTGTGCCATAATTTGACAGAGTGCAATCTGTTTTAGGTATGTTGACTTTCCACTCATATTTGGTCCTGTAATAATGACAAAATTGTTGCCCTCTGTCAGATATGTGTTGTTAGACACAGGTTTTTCCATAGCTATCTTTTCAAGAATGGGATGCCATCCCTGCTTGATGGCTAAAGTATCCGTAAATTCTGGACGAACTAAATGAGAAATAAGATGCAAAACATTGTGGAGTTAGTATGGAAAACTTTACATTATTAAAATAGTATGTTTTGAAATAAAGTTAATTCCTGCAGAACAGAAGCCAAACTCTGTGGTTCTGATGTCCCAGTTTTTACTTTCCTGTAGTGAGCAAGATCGACATGCAGCTCTTGGGAAGAATTACTAACCACTTTCAGATATAGATTCTGATTGCCATGCAAGTCTTCATGATTCATTACTACAAAAAGAAACCTGTAACTAAAATTTCATTTCTAAATTAACATTCTACATTTGTGTTCTCTAGTAAGTAGAGTTTGACTCCAGTAATAAAGTAAAGAGCTAAAGTATTTATTTTTATACTGCTGCAAATATATTAAGTACAGGGTGATGGACTCTTGTTACTTCTACATATGTACCTTATATATGCACAGGAAACAAGCAGTATTCCTTCGTTTTTGTTATATATTACTGATACTGATTGTTTGGGAATATACCACCCCTGCAAAGATCTATTTGATACTGGGACTATCTGTATGGATTTCTGTCAGAATACAGTTTGTTCTGAACTGATTCCATACAGCTCCTCTTCGTCAAGAGGTGGCAAGGAGATAGGCTGATTTAAGAATATCTCTTTTTGTTCAAGAGACCTTTGGTAGCTAGGAGACTTAAACTTGGACTTCTTTCCTTCTTCAGCCTTGCAGAGCAGTGAACTTCCTGAAATGACAACTTTTTCACAGATAATCTTGGAGCCCCCGTGAGGCAGGGGCAAAGCAAGCTGTTAAGAAGCCTTGAAGAGGAAAAGGTTTTGCATTCTTTCATGTCCAGTGTACATGCCATTAAGCCAGTGTTCTCACCCTCAAAAAATAAATCTTTTCTAAGTCCTTCCCCTGCCTGGCATTTTGGGGGTACCTGCCTTATCTTCTTTTGCAGGGAGAAACAAAGGTAGACATATATTTTGTTTTACAGTACACAGACTTAGAATGTTGATCTGCTAATATTACCTTGCTACCTTTAGAACAAAAAAAGTGTAAACTCAGAATGTTTATACACTTCATGCTTTTGAACAGAGCAACTAACTGGCAGAATTTCATTTCAATGAATGGAAACTGAAAGAACATTAGCACAAAAGTAGCAAAGACAGACTAGAGACACTCATCTAAAAAACTACTGAGACTTAGAAAAAGAAATGGAACCAGAAAAAACATCCTGGTTATTCTCCAACAGAAAGCTATTTATCTGACTCATAACAGAATCAAAGGAGAAACTTGCCATAATCAGAAAGAGTGCAGGCGTGGGCAAACGAGAGCAGCATATCCAGCATAGACACAACGTCGGAGAGCTTGTACAGACAATGGATGTGTTCGTAGATCTCGTTCAGCAGTTTACACACTATTCTGAAATAAGACACTGATTTAGCTGATGCACAGCACACACTGACACTTTATCCAACTTACAGAAATAAGGGACTTAGGATGTTCATACTGCATACATTATGATAGGAAGTCACTTATAAAATGCAATCATGTCTGCCAGATGCAAACATATATATAAACTTCTTTGAAGTAAATTAAGATCTCATACCATCATCTCACATCACATCCTGCCATCAGACACATACCTCAAATACCAGCAGCTCATATGAAAGCTTCACAAGGAGACTGAACTAAAAATATATGGAACCAAGAGTGTTTTATTGTGAAATGTGTCTCTAACTCCTGAAGACCTTCATATTAATAAAAGCCCCATATGGTTGCTAGAAAGAATTTCTATTAAATTGACAGGCAGCATTACACTTAGTAAGTCTTCTGCATCAGACAACAGAGCCACCTGACATGCAGCAAGGACAAGCTATGGAAGAAGACAGTTCCACTCTGAATACAAGGAACTGATTAAAAGTAATGATTCTGCATTACTAATGCAAAACTGATGCATTCATTGTGCCATTTTGTGTAGATAATTCCCCCATAAAAAACTGACCAACCTTAGTAACAATGCCTATGTATTTGCAATCATGCTTAATACAATACATACTTTATGGGTTTTTTTTGTCTCAGGCAGGAGGTACGTGTGAACAGTGCATCTTTGGACTATTTCTGTAAATAGCCATAACTTAACAGAAAAGACAGCTTTTAAAAAAAACTGTAAGTAGTTGTTAATTGGAGAAAATAAATGTAGTTAGCAAGTATTAAATAGTTTCAACAGGTCTTACAAATAGGTCATGTGATATATTTCTCTCAAGGACTCCTGACATCTTTCATTCATTTTTATTAAATCTGCTGAAGTGAAGCTGTATGTGTTTTTCACTTTAGTGATCTGCAGAGAATTGAAACAAACAATAAGAACTTGCCTTATTATCAGGGAGAAAAACAGTTTCTAAAAAAAAACAAACTGGGAACAACATGGTGGGGGAAAAGGAGAAGAAACACCTCTGGTTTCATTCTTACCATACAAATTTTGATGAAAAAATCACTTCAGACAACAGTTGTTAGCAAGGTATATAACTTTACATTTACATACAACATAATTC
>VYZS01000881.1:23406-39642 GCA_013400695.1 Neodrepanis coruscans | reverse complement strand
GCAACAAGCTGGTGCAAGAAAACAGAACTCTTGCTAGAATTATGTGTGTTTTTATGCATTTTGCTTCCTCACTTCCCTAGCCATCACAAAGTATGCCATGAGCATTTGCTGAATATTATATTCAATTTCTACAAGGGATCAAGGAATGTGCTCCGTTCTGAATATAGGCACCTTTTCAGGCACACTTGGTGAGAGAGCAGTTCTAACCTCCAATCCCCAAAGCCACATCTTTCTCTGACAAGCCTTATCTTAGCAAGCAGCTAAAATCTCCCAGTATCTGATCTGCATCCCCCAAGAATCTAGACTTGAAAGAATGGTTCCTCTTGAGTTGAGGTATTTTGTTTTCAAGGAGGCTTCATTTTAATGGATGGCTATCAAAGTTTATCATCCTCACTGCTAGCCTTGTACTAGCCCTGCTCTAGCAAGGTTAAAATGTCTCCTTTCCCTATAGTTTTGGCTCAATTGGGAGATAAATGAACAGGGATCTGCATAGTGAGTTCCCGCTATGAAAAAAAGTCATAAAATAAGTCCAGAAACATTCTCTAAATTGCCACATGATGCTTCAAAGCTCTTTGCAGTTATTAAAGTACTGATTCAATATAAGATATTACACAATCTGCTTTAATATGCTCATTCTGGAGAATAGTCCAGGAATTCCAACATCTCCGTTGAAACATCTTCTGAACTCTTATTATTTGGTAAGCCTTGGAAAAGTGCTGTTCTAGGAGGACTTGTTTTTTAGCATTGGTGTGCTCATACTTTCCACAAGAATTAACAAGTTACCTGTGTATTTAAGTTCTTCAGTTCCTTCCTCATAAAGAGATCACAAGCCACATATTTGTGAGAAACTACAAGAGCAGAGAAAAGAGCCTGTTTCTTCTGCAAGGTTGTGTCAGATCTCAGGCTCTGAAATAAAGCTCTGCCTCCTTTGGGATGTTGTATTGCAGTAAAGCTAATTACTGAAGACATTAGATAAAGAACAGGGAATTACAAAAATTAACTCCATGAGGTCAGCAGCCACTTCTCAACAGCTGAGTTTCCTGCACCAATACCAAGCAAAAAAAGGCTACAGGTAAAATGTGGGTCTGGAAACACTGTCAACATCCCAGAGCAAGCTATTCATACCACTGAAGGACAGTCTCCAAACTGAAATTACTTCATACTATAATAGGGAATCAGAAAATAATTTAAATAATAATTTAATTTTTCTAGAAGTCCTCTCCCCTCTTTTTTCTCTGCTTCTTAAGCTTTGAAGAAGTTATTTAATATCAATGCAAAATAAATTTAGGGGAAAGAGTTTTAGCATTAAATTAACTTCTCATTGCATTTTAGCATTTTTAATCCAGCAGACAAAAAAAAATCATTATTTTCTTAAATTTAATTAATTTACTAAACTCCTCATGGTTCATTGAATTCAATCCTGTATCTGAGATCTTTTTGGGTCCATTAAGCTCCTGGGGTTCAACTTCATCTCTTCTAACTCATAAAAATCTCATCAAAATGGAAATAAAATGCAATTTTGAACTTCCTAATGAAGGGAAAAAATGTTAACTTTCCAGTGCTGTTGAATTAATGGGTTATCTTTGCCAGCCAATTTTAAAGGAGAAAACTTTCACACTGGGGCAAACTTATAAAAGTGGGAATAATTGCACAAAGAGGCATTAGCTGTGCTGGTATTTTTCATTACTTTACTCTGCTACTGCCCAAAATATTACTGCATTATGATTTCTGTCCCCTGAACTTGCTTTGTCTTCTACCCAAGTAAGATGGATATGAATGTTCTTACAGCATATCACACATTGTTACTAACTGCAGAAATAGTTCTATATATCAAATGCTCATTTTGACTTCAGTTCAGTAAAGCCCAGAAGTACCTGCAAAATTTTAATTATAGAGAGTAGTCATAGGTTGTCGGTTTGGAGCAAGGAGTTTTGAGGGATGGAAAGTGATAATGGATTTTAATTGCTTAAAGCAGTGATTAAAGTATTTGGGAGAGGAAGGGAGGAGGCAGGGAGGCCTGTGGTTTTGGTATTTCTGCAGGTGGTGTTGCATCACCAGATAGCATTTTAGCTTGCTTCCTATGCAGTCTTGTATTTTTGGTGGTATCATCTTCTAATATTAAATTAGGGCAGGGTAACAAAAGGTTGGAGACCGGTAAATTCTACTCCCAAAAAATATACTTTCTCATGTCACAGGAAACAGTCCGAAGCTTTTCTAACTCCTAAGTATATAAAGAAGAACTCACACCCAGAAATTATAGAACTAGTCATATATTTCTTAGTAATTTATTTTTTCAATTGACTATTCTAACACAAGACATTTTTTACCTTATCTTTCCTCAAAAAATAATTTGTATGTATAGTTTTCATTTTTGTCTTTTCCTATAATTTTGTACTGGTTTGTGTCAATCATGATAGTTTTCAAGATAATTTTCCATTAGAAATAGCTGGAAAATAGAGAATCTTGGGAAATACAAGGGAAAAATACTTTTTTAAACCTGAAGTAGAAAAGAATGAGAAAAGTATTGAAAACAGAATAAAAATTTTAAAGAACTAAGTAACCTGCTTATCTCTGTGAAATGAAAACTAATTCAGAAATCCACAAGGGAAAAAAAAAGTTATTTCTCAAACATTTCTAACAAAGTGCAATATGCATTTATAAACAGTCAATATATTGTTCAGTATATTGCTCAAGAAATAACTTCTCACTTTATTTTTTTTATTCATTATTATTATTATATACACAACTGTATCATGCTCACAGACCAATCTAGACTAGACTAATGTCTGTACAAATCGTGCACAAGCAGCAACCAGATCAATGAGGTTTTCATATTAATAGCACTGAACTACTGTCCTCTGCACAGAAATCCTAAATGACAGATGAGAAAGTCTTTAGGAAAAACACTGACTATCTTTCAGATAGACAAGAAGTTGATATGTCCCCTCTTCTGGAGAAATCACACATAGCTGGATGAGGGCTTAGTAGGTTGTGGATGCTCTTCTCTGAAACAATGTGTCTTTATTTGGTTCTCAGACAGCGGAATTTCAGACTTCTGCACAATGGATATAGACAATTCCATCTTTGCATGTTTGTCCTGCTTTGGAGGAATAAATCCACTGTGTTGCACAGGATGCCTCCAACTGGCTCACTCTGCTCTGTGCCAACACTTACAAAATGGTCCCATTGGGAGTGTTAATGTACAAGCCTGAATCTCTGTGCTTTTCCAAGGTGGTTGATTTCTGTGCTCCCTTCAATCCATTTGTGATTGTCTGTTAATTAGCTAGCTAATTTTTCCACCTACACATGAGGAAAAGGAAGCAAAAGAAGACTCAGGAGTTCAGCTCTGGAATAAACATCCAAGAGCTAAAGTGGAGCCTTTAGATGTGCAAAACAAGGGACCACAATCTCTGTAGGAAGAAGTTTTCACTAATATTTTCAGACTTGCCATTTGTGCTGGATGACTGATCTGCAGAGAAAGAGGGAGGAAAGGAGCCAGAAAGAGCTTCAAATTCTCTTCCTGCTCTCTCAATATTTCCCTATTGCCCATCAGACCCATGTGAGCTTATCTAGTTCTCTGAGACCTCAGTAATGAAAAACAATCATTCTTCCACGTAATTGTTTCCAGTGCATAACTACTATACTGCTACAGATTTTGATGGTTTTCATAACACTACACATAACATCTCTTGCTACAATTTAAGTGCATTACCTCTCCTCCTTTTCACAAGAGAGAGAGCAATTTTCTCCCTTTTTCCTTGTAGCAGACTGCTAGACACATGCCTGCCTTCAGCTATCTCTTCCCTAGGTGAATCACAGCTTCTTTCAACTTTCCTGGCAGCAGCTTTCAAGTTTTCAGCACTTTCTAGGCTCTCAACATCTGTACCACCTGAAATACAGTGATAAGACTTAATTTCTGACATCCCAGAAAAACATTCTCAGAACTCAGTGAAGGCTATCTCAAACAGCCTGGAAGAAACCTTCCTAGTCTATATCCTGGAATGAGATCTGCATATTTGCAAGGCCTGAAACTGCTTTATTTGTTATCCTACTATTTGTTCTCCTCCCTAAAATATTACCTGGCTAGCATTTTTCCTCTCTATACTTGCACTGCAAATTATTCGTGTCAGGTGGGGCACCTTACACCCATCTTGTTGAATTGCAGGCTATTTCCTTTTCTAAATCACATCTCCATCTTGGTTCTCCAGGACATTTCTAGTCTCTCTCTATTCAACACTATCCATAGCCAAATTTTTACTCTACCAACAGTTATGTTGAATAATTTCAGGGCAGCAGCTTTTGGAATCCCTCTTAATAAATTTTCCTATTTAGCTACAGATAGCTGTTCTCCCTGTATGGTTTCCCAGTCTTTTTTGATTCAGAGTACAGTACTTCCAGCAAGACTACATCTTTTCTAGCCTATTTATCCACTCTGTGCTCAAGCTTTCCTTGAGTGAGTCAAGGGTACTTAACCAACAGCTCCACGTACTTGTTGCAGTGTTCTCCCATCTCATTTAAGATTGAGCAACCCATCTCATTCAAACTGCTCTTTAAATCTTCAGTGTCATTACAAAATTATAATAATATCCAATTCCAGCTTATTTAGACACTCTGGTTGTTAATTAGTCACTGGTTTTAATATTATTGTTACTAAAGGTAATACCTAGAAGAGAAGTTCCCATGAGGAGTGGGTGATTTAATAGCTCCCAGCCAGCAGGCACCTGTGGTTTATTGACTTCCAGTACTCACAACCAGACAGACACTATCACCTCTGCAAAGGGTCTTCTGAGGATTTTTATAAGGAAACTTATCCCCTGACCCAGCCTGGTTTTTAGTACTCTTGATTTAAATGTTAAGGTCATTACTAGATTCTTAACATTCTATCTTCATTTCACATTTTTCTCTCTTACGTAAAATATCAAGAAATAGTCTGATTAGACCCAGCTTCTATAGCTTCTATCACTATAGTCTCTTTCTTTCTGTCTCTTTATTAACATAAGGCAGAGGAAAATTAGCAGATTTTCCAGGAACAGTCCAAATAATAGTGATGGATTCTGCTACCTTCATTCAAGATAAGAAGGTTTTCATGTTGTTTAAGTATCTGAATGCACCTTGAACAGGACAGAGGTGTACTAGTCCGAGCACCATGACAGGGTATCCCAGACAGGTAATTTCAAATCCAGGTGCTCTTTTCATCTGCTTTGTCTCTCTGTTATCCCTCACCCTGTGTTTATACAGCATCTTGCACAATGAGTCCCAGTTTGGCTTGGAATAGAAGTGCAAAGGATGAACAGTAGAAGAAGGAGATAAAATAGAATTCCCTGTGATTTAACAAAGGTGGTATGATAAAACTCCAGGTTACTAATGGACATACAAGTCTTACCTTTCCAAATTGGCACTGGTGATCCAGATCCTCTAGATCCAAATCTAGATCCTCCTGTTTGGGTTCAGTCCCCACAACCTAACACCTGGCTGAACACCATAAGCAGCCTGGCCATATTCTTCAACCAGCACAAATTACAGACTCCTCCCTAGGATTATTAGGTGTCCACATGGGTTCTCTGTGGTTGTCTGCTTCTCATATTGAGTACAGACATGAGAGTGATCTGATTCTCATGTTAAATACTGAGAGAGAAATTTAATAAATCTAAATAATTTTCTTTTGTTTTCTGCCTGTCCAGAATGGATGTGTAACCAGCGGAAAACAAACAATTCATATGTTCCTATAATCTTTTCTGAACATCCAGTTCAACTGAGATTATTTGGCTGTGTTGTTACCTAATGTCAGCTAAACCCAGAGGCAATGAGGATGTAGGAAATTAGATGTGACATAGATGTGATCTGGAGGAACACCACTTCATGGTGTGCTTTGTGCTGCAGTCCCTGCAGCTATTGCTAACCTGATAAGCTGTGCTGGTTGCTTCCTTAATCCCACATTTGGAGTCCCGTGGCTCTTTGCTATTGTTTTTTAAAGCACTATTCTAGTCTGAATGAATAAAAAAATAATGTGGCAACCGCCATATGAATGAAATTTCAAGATCCAAAACATAAAAGGAAAAGAATCTTCCAAGTATCCAGTTTTTAGAAACCTTGTTATCTGGTAGTACTGAGAGGCAGAGAACAGCCTATTCATGATTTCAGAATAATTGCTTTCAATACCATCAGTTAGAGGAGTGGTTCAGTGCCCAAATTCCCCATCTAGACAATGCATTGCAATAGCAGCAGTTAGGAAAAAAAGCCTCTAAAAACCAGGTATAAGAATATTTCATTTGCTGCTTCACCCCTGCTTTGATCACAAATAAATTCTTTTTGTCCCTGCGAAAGCCCATGAATACCAGGCACTCATCTCTCCACAGATTTGTTCAGAATAACTCAGTAGTGATACAATTATTTCTATTCCATTCCAATTTTTTATTCTCTCCTTTATTTTTATTTTTTTTCCCAGACTATAGTTTTCCTCAGAACATGAGTATTTGGGAAAATCATTAAATTTTGGTACTTTACTCTAGTTTGTCAAAACTCTTATCCCCTCCAAAATCACACAAACACTCCTGTAACCATTGTAACGATATTAGGCTTATATATTTCATTTTATTAATTGAAGAATTGTGTTAAAATTGCCCCTACCCCACTGGGTCTCATTGTTTGCCTCGTGGAGATTTTATTCAGCTGATGAATAATGTCAATTAACTTGTGCCCTAATTATTAAATGATTCACTGATATAATTATGTATTTTATGTTGAGCTTCTGATAAACTGATAATTCATAATGTTGCTTAGACAAATAAACCATTTTTATCCAAAGGAGTTATTTGCTACATTTGTACTTTTGGTCATAATTAATATTCCATTGAATTTGGATGCAAGCTGTGAAGATTCTTAATTTGTTTTTGTTGGGAGTTATCATGCTCTCTGCAGACAGCAGATTTCTATAGTCTTTAGAGTCTAGGATACCAGTATCTTATCCCTGATGCTAGCCCTTAAAGTGTTCTCCATTTAGTGTACCTAAAGGGAACATTCTGGATGAGCCTTGCTGCAAAGGAATTTTCCCCTAAAATGGGACTCCTTTATGGCAGCTCAAAGTGAGCACCCAGCACTGCCAGCTAAGAGACTCCTTAGCCTCTTTGTAGCTTCCCTATCAAATTCTTCTTCAGAAAGACATGAGGTGCAGTGACTTGGGGATGTGCTTCCCAAAAGTCTGTATTCCACTTTTATGACATTTCTGGGGCAACTCCTACCACAGAGGGCAGCTGCCTTCCCTTGCCCCTGCTTACAGAGCTTCTAGGTCTGCACCTAACTCCTCAGCATACTGCAAAGCCCCACCAGTGGAGCAGGGAAGGTGGATACTTTCTCCTGTCTTGTGCACCTGTGCACAGAGAAACAATGTCCAGCCCAGAACATTATTCATGGCTCAAGCCATCTTCACGAGCCCAGAATTATATTCAAAATCCAAAACAGACACACTCTCCCTGAAGAGCCTGGGTCAGTCATATCCTATACCACTGCACCAGCTATTTATCACAAAAAGCTTTTGGTCAAGTTAATTCAAAATGTGTCTTGATGTACTGTCATTTAAAACCAGGACTATAACTACATGGAAAACCACTCTGGCAAGTGTATAATGGTGCGTTAAAATGCATAACCTTAAATCATATCCACTTACACTCAGCACTACAACGTTTGAATACATTAAATCTCTATAGACTCGGTTTGGCAGCCTTCATTCCAGACAGTGAAGATTGCACATGTTTCTTTGTCAGTTCTCTTAACGGACAATATTTATGATTGTGGGTTATATCCACATGGGTCTTAGTGACACCTCTAGCCCCTAAATATCAGAAACTAAAGCCATAATATCTATCCAGTTTCTGGACAACAGATCTAAAACCTCAGTAGACAACACAAAAGATGTGGGTGTTTTTCCTAAAAGAACCAAGTACAGAGGTCACAGAACTTACCCAAACACAAAAGGAGGATCTGTGGCAGAACCAGAAATCAACTAAATTTTCCTGGGCAGTCTGCCTGTGTTTTCCCCATGTGAGGAGCATTGCTGCAAACGCTTTTAGTCTCCTGTATTTGGGGATAAGTTTTCTTATTACTCCTGTGAGAAGTATTACATAAGGACAAAGACTACAGATTGATATTGAAAAGTTTGCCATCTAAATGAATAAATTGTTTAAGTGTGATGGCTATGTTTAGACACTTATTTGAACATTTAAATGACCTCTTCTTTCAGATTTATGGTATGGCAAGGACAGACAGGCAGAAACACAGGCTGGAAAATGAAACAGAACAGGAATGATACATAGCTTATCACAGACAAATTTCCAGCTACTTCTTGAAATTTGACACAAAAAAATTTTTTGTTATTGTTTTTCCCTGGAAAACTTAGTGGTCTGTAAACAGATTTCCCAGCCTACAAAATCTGTTGCCAAAGGGAAAATGTTTTTCATTCCAGTTTTGGATGAAATTTTGATTTTTCAAAGCATCTGCATATGGAAATCCAGGAAATAAATTTATTAATGGACTCGTATCTCTAAATTGGCATCTAAAACTGATTACATTTCAGCATTTTGGTTCTAAAAGTGTTTCTCAGCTCAGAAAATGCATAAATTAACACTTTCTCTATTTCAAAACATTTTCTCTAAAACATTTCAAAGGGGACTAATTATTAAAAGCCCATACCAGCTTCAGAAAAATTAAAATGTTTGCGTGTGAAAAAAATCCCAGTTCCCTGAAAACAACTCCTCTCCAATTCTGTTGGAGGCCAAGACTGAAAACTCTTAGAAATTAATAGGTTAGCCAGAGCTGATGTGATCAAAGAGATTTCCCTCAGAGATGCATGAGCAGTTCTTTCATGTTTAAATGAATTTCTGGTACAAATTGAAATATTCGACCTGATAAGGTTCCTTCTGCTTGGCACCACCCAGCTTTACTGTGCTCTGGGTGACTGTGCAAGATGGATGATGTTCATCAAAGTGAGCAAAGGCTCTTCTGTTTAGTCAGAGCTCCTAATTCTGGGCTAGTGGTTCCTGGGACCTTCAAATCCTATGACTATAATCAGACAACTGTGATAAAAGCTAGAGTTGTACAATCTGGCTCAGAGTAAGAAACAGAGCATGTTGGTTTTACAATGTGACTAACTTAATGCTGCTGCAGGAACCTTAATACTTTAAGGTTTTTGTGTTTCTCAGCTGTTTTTAATGTCAACTGTGCAATCTTAATGGAACTGTAATGAACTCTTTTGCTAGACTGCATTCGCAATGTTGCACTACTAAATCTTTATTTCACACCTTATTACAGCCCTTACAGCATGAGTCTGCCCAAAGTCATGAAGCACAAAGTGGTATTACTGGGCAGACAGCGCAGCTTAACAAAAATGGCGTAAATAGTAGGGCTGATGGTAGACGCATTACAATATCTGCCTTCAAACAAACAAATTAAAAAACCTGCCTCATTCTTGTACCTGTTGGTATTTCCAAAAGGCTAATAGTTATGTACTTCTTTTCCAAGTACAGTGTGAAATTTTTGTTGTTCCCTCTGGTAAGTGATTCTATCAGACATCATCACCACAGAAGCCCAGTGGACTTTTGTCTAAGTTTATCAATGTTTGCAGGCAACTCATGAACTCAAACCAACCCTCTCCAGGTCTCCTTCTGCCTCCACATGTCTTTCCAGGCCTGAAGACAATGTCAACACTCCAGATTGTGGAGACAGGAGTGCAAGGCTGCTCCAAACAAAACCAGCAAATCAGGATAGATCTTGTCCTCCATCTGTGGCTGAACATTCTTGCCCCCAGCAGTGTGCTACTGTGCTCCTCACATATGTGACTGTGCAGTGGGATTATTAAAGGACCTGATGGAAACTAAGGAGGAAAATACCAAGTTTTGCCTGGTAACTGCCCAGTCAGATGAGTAACAATGATAGCTAAAACAGAAGGAGACATCCAAAGCCAGGGAGACCAGCACAACAATGACTTGCACATAGACAGAGCCAGCAGCCATGGTACCACAGCCTTCACAAAGGTACCCTACCTCTAGAAATACTATAAACTCTTCAGTTTTAGGAGCTTTAAGGGGTTGGGATGAAGCTTAGGACTTCCTGAAGTGCTTATTATTAAACCTAGACCTCTGTGGAATGTTACTTGAGATGTACGCTTTCCCAAGCACACTGCTTTAGAAAACTCCTACCAGTATCAGTGCTGTAGCTTCTGTCTAATAATAAGAACTGCCCACATGTTGCTTGGGTCAAACAATGCTCCACTGGATCCAGCTGGCATTTCTAAGGTGCGTTGGGGCTGGATTTCCCACATCAATAATCAATGCATAGCTTTGGGTACAAGTTCCCATACAATTGCATGAAACATTTTGTGTTCTCATTGTAGGATTTCCTCACTTTCCTCACCAAATGTTCTGTATATCACATCCAGACATAAAAAAATTTCAGTTGTAAATTCTGAGTTTCCAAATGCCTGAGGTACCCTTCAAACTCATTCTATGAATCTGGCTGGTGCTGGCTGTGCAGCAGCACAGGAGTAATCACATGAAAAACCTTAGAAATGGCCAAGGCAGAGCATAGAGCTGAAGAGAATTGATGAAAGATGGCATCTCACATTTATCAGCAATGTGTCATAAATATGGTAATTTCTGATATGCCTCCCTTTTACCCCTTGGGATGGTAAAATGTGAATGAAAATGAACACTCATGTTCAATTAAAATTTTGAAGAGATACCATTGGGTATTGCTGGTAGAAAAAATGAAGTTTTAGTTAAAATGCATAAAACATGAAGAAAAAATTAAATTAAAAAATCTCTCATAAGGATAGAAATGTGCCCTCCATTCATTTTATTATTTGGAACAGAGAAGAACTCATCATTGTTTTTTGCATTATCATTCTTTTTAAAGCTAAATTTCTTGTAAGATTTAGATCCAAACATTTCAGGTAAAAATGGGCTCTGAAAAATTAATGTGGTCTCAAGATAGAACTGTTGAATCTTATAGTGAGGGACAAACAGCCATTACTCAAGACAAGCTCTAATTTTTCAGTGTAGAAATGAGCCCAAGTAAATTTTGGATTTTTTTTTCTTCTGGGCTTTCTGTATATCCAGCCAGCACAATAGTTTTAACAGATCCACATTCAGAAAAATCTAGGCAGCTCATAATTTCTTTGCAAATCAACTGTGCCCTGGATCTGTAATAAGTATCACACCATTGGGATATGCTGAACAGACGTATTCATGCTGCCTAGCTATTAATTTTACACGCAGTAAATCCATCTGAAAGGTCTAGATAGATTACACATGATAACCAGATAACCAGAACAATATCCAGTAATATCTCCAATCTAGAATTAGAGATTATAGCAACCCATGTTAGAGGTTATTTATGATTTTTGGCATTTTCTCTAGAACCTTCATTTCTGGCTATCAAGTCACTGATACTTATCAGAAAGTGAAAAAAGATGAAAACAAAACCTTGAAAATAAAGGAAAATTTAAAACTCATAAATCTACATTACTTCTTGGAAAAAAGTCTGATTTTTAAGTCATGAATGATCTTTAACTGCTTTGAGTTGGCAAAGCCCTGCCTCCTTTCTCCTCATTTGATGCAGTCTGCATGGTTGCTTTACAGGCAAGAGCTGACTTTAAAGGTTTTTTAAACCTGCAGAAAATTTTGGATTTTTAGTGTTAAAAAAATCTCTGTGGTGATGGATGAGTGGGCCATCTACAGGTGAAGAGATCAAAGTTCCATGATAATTGCAATTTAGCAACAAAGGACAAAACAAAGGGACGGGAAACTTTGTGAACTGAGAATAAAGGGAAACATATTAAAGCAGCTAGTTAATATCTAGTTTCCTGGATTTCTAATGAGTCATTTTGGTGCAGGATGATGAATTACCTGCCAGCTTTGACTCTACAGCTAGACCAGCATCCAGGGAAGAGAGAGGGTGGTTCTTCTTAGGAAAAAGCCTATTGCCTCTTTCAAAAGTAGTGTTGCTGTGGATATATACCTGGGAAAGTTGATTTGCATTTTACCATAGCAAAGACAACCCTCCTTTTCAAGCTTTGAAACAGTTATAAAGCAGTGACTTTAGACTGACATATCAAGGAGACTAATCAAGGAGACACCTCCATCACTAGTCCTGGAAAGAACCTTAACAGCATGGTACTTGAGGGGAGAGTGGGATTTGGGCACAACTGATATACAGGGGATTTGGGCACAACTGGTGTTATGTTACGGTGTGATATAGCCCATGCAATTCTAATCAGTGTGATTTTATTCATGCATTGATTTCAAGCCCAAACTTTCCACATTGCATCTCCATTTGCTTCAAATAGCTGCTTGATGCTTCTCAAAGGCAAAAGCCACAATGAAGAGGCTTCTGGGAAATTACCTATGAAAATCACATCCTCAGAGACTTGCTCCCAGTCACCCATTAAAGGCAAAGGCCCAGATACAACTACAAGCACATTTCCAGTCATTCACTTTGCAAGACAGTAACAAAACTCATTTACATGTTGGTATTCCAAAACCTCAGTCTTGATATGGCAGACCCAGATTCTAGTCTTGTTGGTACAAATGTCACAAATGCTACTCAGCTTTCAAAGTGTTCATAGCCTGGCCCTTTACTCATTTCTCCCTACACTCCTTAACCTTGTACTCATTTTTTCAGTTGAATGCCTTCAGTGTGAATACTCTATTTTACTATTATTTTTTCTCTAGCATTTCTCTAATGACCTATCCAGAGGAAGAGCAAGGGCTGAAATATTTATGTATGCAGATGAAATTGTTTTTTTAGCTTCTGTTAATGATGTTTGCTTACATTTCTACTACCCTCTCTCCCAAAATGACATTTATGTTCACCAGGCTTAATAATATTCATTTCTCTCAATCTTAATAAAACTCTGCTAGGCTCTCTGTCTGCTAGCACACTTAATCCTTCTAATACTTTTAATGCATCTGACCCTGTCTGTTCAACCTGAGTGTGAGCAGATTCTGGTTTTGGAGTTATGTATGTCTTTGATAAATTTACTATCTAGATACTTAAAAATATTCTCCTCCCTTGGTAAACATACTGATGATTAGACTGTAAATACAATTAAGTTGTTCTCAGCAGCTGGTGTTGGGCAAAAGGCAGATATGTGGCTATCTGAATGAGTCCACTTATTATTTTTATTTAATCTGATCATAAACTTGCCCACATATATTAGGAAGTAATGTTTGTCTCCCACAACTTTTTTTGGGCTAATTATGCTCCAAGGCTTTGTCTGGCCACTTAATGTCAAAGGTTCAGAAATTTTGTTCTCTTCCGTACAAACAGCCCAGGGAGATGCTGGAATTGTCTGAAAGTTTTCCTTCATGTTTATTGTAGAGGAAGTTCAAACTCACAAAATAAAATCTTCCTGAACACTGGGGCTGAGCGAGTACTACTTTTCATGGTGTCTTTCAGAGGCATTGAATTTTGTGCCTGCCTGTCCTAGAGTAAGGTAAATGCATAAAATGGCTGCTTAAGCATGTTGGTGTTACAAGGTGTTTTTTCAAGCACAACAATCCTCCTCTTCTACAAAAAAATCTGCCCACAGTAGGTCATCCTTCTCTTTTCTGAGTACAGGAAATCTTGTCCTGGACAGACAATTGTGATTTCATGGCTTTGGAAGTGAAGCAAAACTTGCCATTGACTACTGAGAATTCATTTTTACTTTCCTGGCTTTGTGATCTACACTCAGGCTTTACAAGGACCTTTCCTCTGATGTTAAGGGAATTGGCAAGCATTTTGTTTCCTTTACCTTTGTTTAGACCAACAGGGAATATAAGTGCAGAATCCATTTTTGTATAAGACATATTTTTCCATTCATTGTGTATTGGTTTCACCCACATCCAACTTGATCAAGGTACTGACCTGGAGGCTATGTGGTATCCACCTTTGTCGATTTTGTATTCAATAGACACAATGAGTAACTAAGTTTTAATGATCAGGTCTGGCTTTATGTCTTATGCAAGCTCTGGATAGTTTCGAAATCCAGTCCGTTTTCACAAAAAAACAGCAAAAAAATGGAGGAGAAGTGATCAGAAAGCAATATATCAGCTGTGGGTTGCTTGGGACAGAATAGCTGACAGCCCAGAAGGCTTTTTAAATTAAAACTCATTTTCTGAAAACTGACTTTGCATGCTATGTATTAAATAATAAATCCAGATTGGATGGAAACAACATCATCTCCAGATTTTTTTTTCTTTGGGCAATTTATTAAGCTGTAAACTATAAACATTTTAATAAAAATACAGAAGTACAAAGCAAAACTTTGTGTGGTTCATATTTTATTCAACAGCATTGCTAAATAAGAAGCACCCCCTTTAGGGCAAAAAAATGCCACTTCCATTTCATACTGTACTTATTTCTCTAATGTCTTCTAAATGATTATTTGCCAAGAAGCATACTATGGGACCATCATTTTTCCTTCCACCTTCCAGCACAAAGGTTGTTTCTGCTTCTCAGCATAAGAGATCTGCTGCCTCTTCCCATCATTTTTGTTTGTTTGTTTTGTTACTTTTTCTGTATGTATGAGTGCTGGCAAATTCAATCTGCATTGTAAACAGCAATTCTACATGCCAGGCAAGATGTTCTGCAACCTTAGCCCTGTGCTCTTTTAGAACAGCATTCCCAGAGGAGGGGCTTTACAGATTATTAGCAGCATCCACAGAATGTCCCTTCCTATGTATTATTCATAAGGCTGCAGATTTGTCATGGTAATTCATTGGGCAAATCACAGATTCCTCTCACTAGGGCATAGTCTGGGAACCTCGAGGAGTAGAATGGCAAGTTGTGGACATTGAACAATATGTGTCTAAGTCTTAAGTGCCACCCCAAGGTGAAGGTAATGTGCAGTTGAGTTTCTCTCCTTAAAGACAACACAGATAAGAATGAAAAGAGACTCTACATGTCAGAAAGAATTTATCCTGATTTTCTGATATGAATATTCATCTGTTGGAAAAGAAACTAAAAACCATGGAGGCATCAGAGGAAATAGTAAGTGATAACTTTCCTTTATAACTGGACTTGGTATAGCTCAGTCATGGTAAGGAAATGCATCAGATCCAATTTTCAATTTACTGAATCATCAAGAATTGATTTTTCCAAAGACTGAGGTGCCTTTGAACTGAGCATCTACGTCCCTTGTGCTCTCTTGAACTTCCTTGGCCACAGTAAATTGAAAGATAAGTTAAAATTTTCAACTTTCAGAAAAATACAACTGGATAGCATAAATATTTTTATCTTTAAAATAAGAAAACATAATGGAAACAGCTTGCAAAAAGAAAAGGAAAATATACATATATGTATGAAAAATACATACATATGAAATTGAGTAACATTATGAAATCAATGAACCTCCAGTGTTGCCAGGTCTTGACCCCTAGCGCATTTACACTTGTTCTGTGCCCTGTGATTTTAGACACAGCAATTTAATGATGTGAATGCATTAGTTCTCTGTTCATCTTTTGGATGTCACATGCAATTTCAGTCACCTGTTGAAAGGATCACAAAAAAGGAACAGCGAGAAAGAACAGATACACAGATACTCTCAGTGGTTTGAAGTAGTTTCTTCAGAAAGCAAAATTAATAATCTGTGAGTCTTCAGTCTGAGAAAAGGTGACTCAGGAGAATGGAGCAGAGTAAATAAAATCACAAGTTGCACAGGGAAGACAAACTGCAAATAATGTACTTGGCGCTTCTGTCGTGGGGCTAAAAAATGAAAGTTAAAAACGATCAAGCCACGGTACGGCGACTGCCTTGCGCTGGCAGCCCTGGCGACTGCTTTCTGCTCCGGGGCCGCCCGCCTCCATGCCCGCATGGTTTTTTTTTTCGGTCGCCCCTTCCCCCCACCACCACCACCTCCGGCGGCGTGGACGGCAGGCACTGCTGCTGGGAGGTGCGGCTCCGGTTCGATGCAGAGTTTCGACGCTGTGCGGCCCCGGCTTTGCTGGCCAGCACGGGCGGTGATCGCGCCGTCCAGAATGACTGCGGGAGGCGCGATCCCGGTCCCGGGCTGGGGTCGGCCATGGCCCTGCTCCGAGCCGAGGCGGGGCTGGGGCGCAAAGCCGGGCGGGCTGTGCCCACAGCCTAGGCATGCGCCGGTGGGGGGGCTGCAGCGGGGAGTGCGGTTCCGGCCCGGTGTGGAGTCGCGGCGTGGTGCGGACTCGCCGATGTGAACGCCGCTCCCGCTGCCCGGAGTCGCCGCTC
>VYZS01000881.1:9456-23207 GCA_013400695.1 Neodrepanis coruscans | reverse complement strand
CAAAGGACACCTTTTTTCCCCTTTCAGCACTAAATCTCTCCTTGGGCTAAAAGGGAGGAAAGGGGGGAGGGGCGCGGTTTTGTAATCTTCTTGAGTTGTTCTCCTCAGTCGAAACCGGGCAGAGGTTCAAGGCTAAGGGGCCCTCGAGACCACGCGCTCCCTTCTAAATACCGTGGAGTCCCTCAGCCGGGCTCCGAGTGAGAGAGAGACAAGCACTATCGCCAGAGCGTCCTTACCCCAAACGCGGGCCCTGGAAAAAATTTATTTATTTGTCTGTTTTGCACTTTATTTGTCGGGTATTGGTGTTTGCGCAAAATAAACTGTGATTTTTTGTGTGTTCTCTTCGTTTTTGGGGTGTGTTTGTGACTTCTCTCAGAGTCTCTGCTCCAAAATCACTGAATTTGTGGTAAAACCACCACAGCTTCCCAGCACATGACAACCAAGGAAATGATCAGGTAGCAGTTTCAGAGCAAAGAGCAGTCAGTACATATTTGCAGCATGAATTTCTTTGAGGTGAAAAAGTAAATAGATTCAAAAAGAAATTAAACAAATTCAGAGAGGATAGGCTCATCAGGAGCTATTGATACTGCTATTGATGATCAGCTGAATTCTACAGCTCAAGAAGTTTTATACCACACTTTTGTGAATGTTGAATAGACGTATCAGAGGAAAGCACAAGAATTAAAGATTCAAATTAAACCAGAAGGAGGTAAACTCAAAATAAGTGTGTAGTTCCTCCAAGAGTGTGTTACAAGCTGTGCAAATGTCATACAAACTTCCTCTGTTCTTACTCACTTCTGCTACATCCACTATTGAGGACAAACCCCATTGGGGAGTTGTATTTGCTACCAAAAGTGTTTAAGTGGAGCTGTATTCAGCTGGTTGTATATTTATCCTGTAAGTCAGTTCTCTGCATACAGGATGAAACTGCATGGTGTTCTTGAGCATCAAGAAACCCTTCAAAAAAAATGAAGCACAGAACTGCTACAGAACTCCTTGCCATAACCATAAAATGATAGAGTAGTTTTTAATAATCAAATACATCATATGCACAGGTTATTAAGAAGATATATTCTCTATACATCTTAGGATCAGAGCCATAAAAATATTTGACCACCTAATTCTCACTGACCTCCATAGTCAGGAACCTAAATACCTCTGGATGCTCTGGCCAACTAGGAGGAAGATAAAATTATATGGTAAATGGAAAAAGCAATAAATACACCTGTCTGAGAATGAACAATTTTGTCAGACTTGGTCAGATTATACTAAATTATGATTTCATCATTTCATCATTCATGATTGAATGCAGCAGTGAGTATTCCAGGAACAGAAGGCTCAAGGTTGACAAACAAGGCTCTGATTCTTCTCCCCACACAACCTTTCCAACAAGGCAGAAAATGAAACACAGAAGAGGGCACTACATTACTGTAGTGCAGTACTACCACTAAGAAACAAGAAGAGCAAAAGGAAAGAGAAACACAGATATTCTTGTATCTGTGCTCATGTTTCCATCCTGGGCTTTGCTGAGAAAACGGTCCAGTCAGATCCCTTGGGGTTAGCCATCGCAAATTGTGGAGTTGGTCATGGCTTCCCGTATAGTCCTGCTTTGCTTAGTTCTAGTTCACACTGTGGGCATTTTGGTATCTGCCAAATCCCAGCCTGAGGATTTATGAATCCCTACAGAACAGATGGTCCCACAGATGGTCTTTGCTGCCCTTCATCAATGAGCTGGCATTCATCTGCTCTTCCAAGAACAGGGCTTTTATCTCAGTTTCTTAGTAGAAGGGATCTTGCAGGAGGTGTTCGGTCCATAGCAGTATAGAGCAAACCCCACACCAGCTTCTCTGAGGAAACAACCTGGGTACGCTTGCTGGCTGGGAGATGGATGTTATCTTTCACATTCACAAGGCCTCCATACCCACCAGTGAGATCTTTGTTCTCAGGGTGAGAAATTATCCTAAGTCCAAACATCTGGAACAGGTGGTGTGATATCCCCACCATCTCCCATTCACAAAAAACGAAAGCATTATTTTTTTTAAACATTTGTGAGTTCAGATACAACTAAGAGAAAAGTGCAAAAGTTTATAACCTTGCAGTGAAACATCATAGCCTTAAATATTTCTTCTATGTTTTAGAATTTTTTATCATTTTCTCATTCTTACATTAAGATGTTTTTGTGAAAATGGAAACATGGTCTTCAGATAGTTCTAGTCTCATTTGTGAAGCACAGTATCTTCCAAAACTTTTGTGTTTGCAAAGTAAGCGAATATCTTTTTAAGGCACATCTGACATTTGTGGAGGGGAGAAAGTTAGTTCTGCAGTTTATTAATCCAAACAGCAGCTTTTCTGTGCACAAAAAGGTTTGTGGGTGTTTTTTTCCCAAGCCAAATTGCCATGCTCTGTATATATGTTCAGGTGTAAAATCTGCAAAAAGTAATTATCTTCCAAGAGTGCTATCAAGGCTCAGGTACCCTTCTGAGCACATAAATCTGAGGCAGCCACACATCTCTCCAAACCTGAGGAGGCTTAAAGAAATATAAAACCCCTGAACTTCCCTTTTCTTATTTAAACATCTGTGATTTCCTTACAGAGGCAGTGAGTGCAGAAGCTCCACATAAATGGTTTGTAATGCAGTTCTGAACCAAACCCTTCAGGATTATTAAAGCAATCCATCTTAATTATAGTGAAAATATGTTACTGGCCTTACATAATAATGCTTCATTTAAAATTTCCATTTAAGTCTGCTTCCCTCTTTCCCCCACAGTATTTTTTCTTTATCTGCCTTTGTACAGAATTACCCAACACCTTTGAAAAGTGATAGAATGTTCTTTGGGTGGCAAGATGTGAGAGACTGAAATAGTTAATGTCTTAAACACTGTTAAAAGCACCAAAAGATATTTTCTACTGTAGCAAAATGTGCAAAGACACTACTCTCTGAAGCCCAGTCCTCCTCAAATATGCCTATTATACTGGGCTGTAACAGGAACATGATATAAGATAAAGCTCATAGTATGTCAAATTGTCACAGGAGAAGGATGTGCCACAAGCGTGAGAGACTGGAATGTTAATGGTTCAAACAATCAAGGTGGAATCTGATGATGTACAAAGGAACTACCTAGGTGCTGAGGACATACACACCCACCACCTCAGTCTATTAACAGGGTGTTGAACAAGATAAAGAAAGAGGCAAATCCTGCAGGCAGGGTAGTGTTCCTTTGTCCTTATACAAGTGACGCATCAGTGATAATCTCTCCTCCAGAAAAGTACTGGAACCTTCACATATAGCCTGAAGGTATTCATCTCTTCTGATAAGCCATGATAGGCCATAATTCACTCACCTGAGCTGACATACCAGGCAGCTGTCAAAGAAACTCCTGAAACGTCCTGTGATGCAGTGTTACATCACCTAGTGGAAAACTCTCCACCACAGGGGAAGTGCTGGAACATTTCCACCTAGCCTAATCATACTAAAACCCCTGTGGATTCTGTGTTTCATGGGTCTTCCCTCAACAGATCCAGACTACAAGCATCACTTCAACAAGTCTAGGACTCTCACCACTGAGAGTCCACAAGAAGAAAATCAACAGGACACTGTCAGAATCCACAGAATGGTGATACTTTTTTTTATTAATCTGTCTCTCTGTCTCTCTCTTTCTCTTTCCCTCCTCTCTCTTTTTCATATTTCCTTTTATTTCCCTCTACCTCAAACTCACTGTTAAATAAAAAGTCATACTATTGAATTCAGTATATGGTTTTCTTTGTACATTAATTTGGGCCAATTTTATTAACCAGATTGTAATACAGAATGACTATGTATTTAAGTTAGAGGTCTAAGGAAAAGAAAACTTTACCAATTTTTCTTGGTTATGCCGCTGTCCAGGGCTTTATAAGCAACTTTCTGGTCATGCTTGTCAACCCAGCCAAGACCAGAGATTAAAAAAGTAAGATACTCTAAAGGCTCCTGTTTGTTCAGTCTAAATACCTGAAGCTAATAAACTATGGCACCCTCAAAGGGAGCATGTAACTCTTAAAGCCTGGTTAATGCAATGAGACTCCTGAAAAGAAGAGCAAGTTATTCTGCATTAGAACAATTAGAGGTAGAGCTGTAGTACTGTATTTTGATAAAATTTATGATGCTATATATCCCAAGTGTTATTATTTTCATTCTTATTTGATTGAAGTTTTGTGTCCTGTGTAGAATAATTGAGATGCCACTCTGGATTTCAATTTTGGAACTAACACAGATTCCTTGGGTCATGCTATGTCTGACACTTGCAACTCAGAATCTATGCATGAAATGTTTGTTGCCATGCACCCTCTTCTCCAAGCAACAAGCCTGCAAACAGAGCTGTCTTGGATTTGCAAACACAGACTGACACCTAAAGAAGAGTATATATAAACTTTTCAGTGAAGCAGTTTTGAACACAGAATTCTTTGTGAGCTATGCTTCAATTCTCCTAGTTATAAAATGATGAGCAAAATAATTCCTCTGCTGCTCTGGAGAACTGGTAGCAGTCCTCCACCTCTTTCAAACTTATGTACCTGAAGGAATCCTTTTTCCTTTTCCATGGACTGAACCAGAACACAGCACAACCAAGTGATTTGCTACCAGTCTCCACCTCTGTCATCTCACAACAGTCTTCTTATCTTTTTATTGCCAGTTGAGTCCTAAACTCTTTGATGGATCTCATTCTTATCTTTTCTAGATTTTTCCCTCCTGTAACTTCAATAAAAGACTTGCATTTTATCCCTGCTAATAAAGTTGAATAGGATCTGGCAAAGCAGACCCTCCCTCGGCCCAAAAGTATTTCTTGTTCAGGAGCCTCACTGCTGGCAATATTGAGTGTGCAATATCAATGACAGCACATAAAGCTCTGGTCATTTGGCTTCATTGGTTTAAAGATGGCTCTGAGTTCTCCAACAGATATAGGCTACTTAGCTTTAAAAAAGAAAAATATAATGAAATAACAATATGCAAACTGTGAGTTCTAATTTTAGTTTGACATTTGAACAAAATAACAAGCAAGGAATTGTAATGCTCACAGACATCTCAGTCGACCACCAGGGAATGTGCCTATCGTCAATTCAGGCGACCTCATGAAACACCCCTCACTTCCAGTCAATTGCAACATTTACATTATTTATATTAATTTCTGTTTTAATTAAAGTCATCTATTATTGCTTTACCATGCACAGCAGAGACCTGAATGAAAATACATTTCCTGTAAAGGGACTTTCTTTCCTCATCTCCTTTAGATTCTTTTTTCTTTTTTTGAGGAGGGTTTTGATATGCAGTATTAAAAAAAAATAAATCTCCACACTACACGCACAATGCTTTGGAAAATAAGAACACAAAACTAATACCTTGGGGCTAGCTGATATGTGTACTGCTACACATAAATGTCTACCTTGCAAAATTTCTGAGCATATTACAGTTAACATTAGTATGAAGACACCAGGCTTAAATGCCTGGACTCATCTAGGTGGGAAAGGGAAACCTAGTCTGTGGCAAATCCAGCTACAGATCAACATATCCAAGATTAAAATTTAATTGAGGCAATTATTCTTCTTTTGCTCTCCCATGGAAGAAAAGGTTAAGCTAAATTTAAATAAGCCATGTTGATCTCTACATTATTCATTCGGTTACTGATATATCACTGTCTTGATAATTTATGGGTTCTAAAAACTACCTAGATGTTCTTCATCCATTCCAACATCTTGGGGAATCATCAATTAAGAAGTCCCCTGGTTCCAAATTCATTTCAACTATGAAAGATTTGTAGGAACTGATCAAAATTACTATTTAATCTTTTTTTTTCACATGGACCTCACCATATGATATCAACTTTCCTTCCTGTGGTGATATGGATGTCTCCAAGACGAGACTTCTCAAATTAAAAACCCACTATTAATTCTAGAAGTGATTTAATACTCCTACATTTGTAAATCTACCTTTTTAAGTCAGCATTTTTAGGAGTGTATGACATTTTGCCTTTTGGTTTTAACTGCATTCTAATCAGTTTTTTTCAAATATAAGAAAAGAACACAGAACCTAGGCACCATTTTCAAAAAGCGTTTAGGTACTGAGACCCATGCTCTGCAACGCATTTTGTCCCACCAAAATCACTAGAGCTGCTTTGGAAACCTTAGCAGCCAATATGAAAGGAATCACCGTATCTGTGTCTAAGAGTCAGCATGAAGTCTAATTACACTACCAAGGCTGCCTCTGAGATCAGTGAACAGAAAGTTAAGGTCTCCTCGGCATTTCACCCAACTTAAGGTTCTTGTAAGGCAGAGAGAGAAAAATTGTCCTGCTGACAGAACTTACATCTCTCCTATTACAGCAAAGAGAACATAGACAAGTAACTTTGACCAGAAGAACAGTCCAATATACAGTCTTCAGCAGCAAAAAATATGTAAGATAGTTTTTAAAGCTGATGCTGTAAGCTTTGCAGCAAGCAACACTGCATTAAATAGTACAACATTTCCTCAAACAAATGAAAGAATAATATTTTTAAGGTGACTTCAGCAGCTGGAAGCTGTAGATCAATTGTCTTCCAGTGATACTGGGACTTCCAAGGACTTCATAGACCTATCTGAATGTTGCTCTGCTTTTTCTTATAAGATCTAAGCAATATAAATAAGTTCCTCTTTCAAGAATGACCTTGGTACTGGGAAGATGTTTCATGTCATTGAACTGTAGTTCTCCAAACCAAGCTTTTTGTCATTGTCCCAACATGTACTCCCATGAGAAACAGAGATCCCTTACTGCATTTGTCCTTGTTTAGGACAATATTAGGTGTTATCAACAGACGAGAGACGTATAGAAAAGGCAGCAATTTATTGAATGTATGTGGAAATATGAGTGTGGATGGTTGTGAGGACGTGGATATGAATGTACTGAGATGAATCTGTTACTGAAGTGGAGAACCAAGGGGGAAAAAAACCCCAATATTTAATGTCCTTGGAAAACACTGTTGTCCCTTATGCCCCCAGCGGTCGCTACGTGCTGTGGTGTAGGAGCTGCAGTCACGCCTCAGGAGCCCCTTGGGAGCACGGAGGGTGCAGTTACTTTGTTCTCACCGCCAGGGGGCGATATGTGTCAGTCGGGACGGGTCCAGAGGGGAAGGATCCACGTGCAAGCAGGGAAGGGAAAATGGGAGATACTGAGCCCCCGGACAAAAGCCCCCCAGTGGGAATGGGCAAGCAGCACCTCATTCAGGGAATGAGAGGGAGGAGGGGGGGGCCCCAGGAACACAGGGGAGGCTTAGAGGTGGGGGCACATGAACCAGAGCTTCAGTGGAGAAGCTGCCGTGTTCCAGGGACTGCAGCATCTGCGGACAGGTTTTCTCAGGGGTCTTCTCAGCTGGAAAACTGTGCCCACTGATCTCAAGAGTCTGCAGGGAGAGGTGGGAGCAGCAGGAGCCATGCTGGTTTTCTGGGGAAGCAGTGCTGAGAGGGAGTGCTCTGTCCCCCTGCCTAATGCCCAAAAGAGATAGAGATGGTTCCCCAGTTCTCTTATAATCTCAGTCCACTCCCAGCACTCTCTTCATGGCCTTGGGAGTCTCCACCTTCCTTCCCAGGTATCCCCCAAGCCCCCAGGGGCTGATGGGAAGCCGAGGGAAAAAAGGTATCCCTGGTACTCTACTGGGCTGTCCCCGCCCCTCACTAATCTGAGGAGAGGAAAGGAGTTATTTTTCTTTTTGTCTTCCTCTTTGGTCCCCAAACCACCACAGCACTGCTCACAATCTCACAAGTACCAGTGTAGCCAAATCCTTCTTTTACTCACTTCTCTGTCTCACTGATAAAACATAAAAAAGAAAGAAAACAATAGAGATGACAGATCCACCCTGCAAGAGGCAGTCATAACAATGTATTTTCTCTATCACACAGTCTACAATGAAATTATTGTTAAAATCAATGATGCAGACACAGATACTTAACATTTCATCCGCAAGAGTTATAGAAGGGGTTGAAGAGAGAGGGAATAGACAGAGGAAAGTATTTTTGGAAGAGTGTGGGGCACAACTCCTCCATCAGGTCTCAATGACAGATCAAGATCTGTAAACATCCTTCCATTGCTTCTGCTGAGTTTCTCAACTATCAACAAAGACAGGAGCAGCTTTTAAAGGCAAAAGAGATACAGGCCAAAAGATTTGTCATGGAAAGCAGCACAGAAGCCATCATGAGTTTATTGAGCATTCAGGAGCAAGAAAATCATTGTCAGATGCTCAAGAGATTAAAAAGGACACAAAACCAAAATAAATGACTTAACAGTGCAAGTCATCTAGTGACTTATCCAGTTGTTTACAATGACTTACCAATCATTTACAATGACTTACCAGTGTAAGTAATTTACAACTAGTAAGTGGAAAGCAATGATTCTGAGCTCTGTCAATTATTTACACCAGTTGTTAAGCCACAAGGCTGCCCCGACTACTACCAGTAGAGTTCAGATTAATTATTTCCCACTGCTGTTGGGTTGTCAGGCTAGAAATTAGAAAGGCAGCTTTTTCTGAAGGATCTAAAATGCAAGGAAAGAAAGAGCAGTGCCTGCACCCAGCAAGGTCAAGGTATTGTCTGCTCTCAGCTAAGAGGGGACTCTTAGCATGACAGACACGACCTTGCTGCATTCCAGCAAAGGATTCAGTTTTTGATGCACACAAGAGGTCTGACTTGCTGAAAGTGAAGGACACTGATCTCAGAATGGGTGGTTTTTCTCTCCAGCAGCCAAAAGAGTAAGTCTGATATGGGCTTCAGAGACAGTCATTTCATGGGGGAGAGAGGGAGAAAGAGGAATTTGCTCCTATTGTGCCACATGCAGAATTGCAAAGGCACGTCTTCACTATGAGACCAGTCTCTCTTCTGCTCTCTTCCCTGATTTGCAAAAACTTCAGTCAAACACACACACAGAATCCTCAAATCACGACATGCTCAGCTACTCTGCTGTGTTGAAGGTGTTAATAAATAATTGACAATGGCTCCCAGAGCAGACAGTGTCACTGGTGGTCCCTGTCAAGTAGAAGACATTTGGGAAGTTTTTGTTTGTGTTCTTTTTCTGTGTTTGATTTCATTTTCTCCCCTCTTTCTCACTCCAGTTGCCCTAAAGCTGTAAGAATAATATAAGATCTGTCTCATCCAGTATCTGTGACAGGTGACAGCTCTGAATGCATGGCCATGAGGAAGGAAGCAAGAGGTCCCCGAATCTCCTGCAGCTGGCTGACGAGTGTGAATTAACTTCATCTCCATTTTCAGGCATTTCAGATCTGAGACAGAATTGCTGCTCAGTAGGATCCAGACTGCCCTTTTCCCCATCCTCCTTGGTTATTTATGGGCTTTATTTTCCTATTTACTCTGTGCTGCAGTATTTGGAGGTCATAGTGGGGGAACGTGAGAGCTGCCTGCCTGGGTCAGCACTGGGATACAGGATTCTACTACAATTTGTCCCCATTCCTCTTCCAGTGCAACACCTTATGAACTGCTCAGATGGTTAAAAAAAACACCTTATCCCAGATCCCTGTACTCATTTGTTCAGAGCAACAAAGGATAATGTGAGGATGCTGTGAGTTGAGATGAGCACTTTCTAGAAGCAGGATGGTACTGTTTTGGTAGAAAATGAATAATGTTTGTTCTGAAATGGCAAAAAGGCCTCTATATCGTTGCAGCCTGTTACAGTCCTTGTTTTCAGGCTGATGTCATTAAATCTGTGCCCTGCATGGGTCCTTGAGAGGTACTAGAATGCAAGAAATCACACAGGATCATAGAATATGCTGAATTGGAAGGGACCTACAATGATCATCAAACTCCAACTCCTCACCCTGCTCATGACCACCCCAAGAATCACAGCATATGCCTGGGAGAGTGCTGTCCAAATGCTTGTTGAGCTCTGGCGGTCATGGTGCCATAACCACTTATCTGGGGAGCCTATTCCAGCCCCCACAAACAGCAGCACAGAACGGTTGGTGCCTCTGCCACTACCCCATCACATGTCTGAGAGCTGCTCATGTGGGACACCCAGGAACACTTTATCTGTCCCTTATAGTTCATATCAAGGGAATTAGGCGTATCCAGCAGGTGCAATGGTGCTGTTAAATACACCAGAAAGGGAGATGCTGTTTAGCATTTCACATGAAACATTCAATTTCCCCACACTGGAGCACTCAGGATGTCTGGAGACTCCTGGAACCCTACAACCAAAAGTAGAACCAAAGATGGGTACAGTCAGGCATCTGGACTTGAACCCCCAGACCCCTTCAGCTCAGGTTGAAACTCTCAAAGGTTTTCATAGCCTTAATGAGGCTGTAGCTAGGCTGAGCACTGCAAGTGGATGTCTCTTGTCATTTCAGGCTTTCTCTGCAGTGACAGGCACATGTGTTTGGGGAAAGCTCAGGTTCAGAGAGGTGGCTGGTTGCTGCTGACAGAACCGCTCTGGTTTTTCAGTCTCCATTTGCTAATGGAATTTGAGACACGGGTAGCTGTTCATTAAAGTCATCTGCTCTTTCAGTCTGTTTATTTCCATTTTTAAAAGGCCACCTTCATAACTCAGAGCAGCCTGCCCTCCTTGCTTTTTACCAAAGAGAATTTCAAGCAGGATTAGTCTTTTTCTCTTTCCATCTAATAGATCCTCAATTTCAAAACACCACTCTGCACTCTACAGGACACAGGGAAAAATTGCATCAAGAGGATTCTCTATAGGAAAGAAAGATTCATGCTTTCTGGCAGCATAAATTCTCAGCACACAGGTTACAAATTTCAACTTAGTCCAAGCTGGCTTATTGCAAATTATGGTTGCATCTTCAGCACCAAGAGTAGCTTCTTGGCCCTCTTTTTGTCATTGGTTTGGTTTGTTGGTTTGGTTTTTTGGTTTGGATTGCTGTTGGGTTTTGGGTTTTTTTGCCAGGCAACAACTACCTGCCCACATCTTTTGCTCTTGGCTCTGATTTAAAGTTGTCTTTGCCAGTAGTACTTGCCATTCCAAAAAAACTGAAAGCAAGTCCAAGTGTGGGAAAGCAGATTTGAGTCATGTTATGCAGTTTGTCTCAGTGTGATTTCTGCCAAGAATGCTGGGTAGCAATATTGACTGATTCCCTTGCTACCTTGCAATTCTGAATAAAAGAAGGAAACCATCAATAGGGAAGGTTTTCATCTTGGATTTTTTTTTTGTTTCTTTTCTTCTTAACCATTCCACAGCACAAGGTACTGCTGATTTTAGAATAAAATTCCTCNATTCCAAAAAAACTGAAAGCAAGTCCAAGTGTGGGAAAGCAGATTTGAGTCATGTTATGCAGTTTGTCTCAGTGTGATTTCTGCCAAGAATGCTGGGTAGCAATATTGACTGATTCCCTTGCTACCTTGCAATTCTGAATAAAAGAAGGAAACCATCAATAGGGAAGGTTTTCATCTTGGATTTTTTTTTTTGTTTCTTTTCTTCTTAACCATTCCACAGCACAAGGTACTGCTGATTTTAGAATAAAATTCCTCAGGTCCTAGGTAATATGAGAACAAGTCTAGATTAAGAAGTAATGAAATTCATCTGCTTATGCTTGTTAACCTGTGCTTGGGAACACTGTGAACTGAGCAGAGAGGAGCTGCTCATCCTGCATGCATACTTTTTGGGGGAGAAGTTGACTTACAGGTGCGTGAAAGCACTGTAAAAGTGATAAAGTGCTTTAGTATGAAAGTGATCATGGTATAAAAGCACTGGATAAAGCAAACAATCCCTTTCCTGCCATGCAGCGTTGAGTTTTGCAGTCTGCTTGTTAGAAATTTTCTGAGCCAAAAAGTGTATACCTATTTCTGTATCCAGCCTTAGACCGATTGATGTGTCCAACTGTTTGAGGGAATTGACCCATTACTATTTAATGAAACCTGTAGTGGATGCAATTACTGTTCCACAGCTGAGCTATGCTAGACTGTAGCTTTGTTTTACCCCTGTTGCTTGACTGTTCTACTGTATGCTCTAGTGTCTTGGTGAATTGCCTGTTCTCCTGCTTCAGGCTTCCCATGATTTGAGATAGATCTATCAAAGGTACAATTTTTGTCACTTTGATTCTGTTTTGATCTTTCTTTTCAGCCCCAGACACCTGGGAAGGGTCTGGTTCTCCTGACAATGGAAATGTGCAGAGAATTTCTCCTGAGGAAGAAAGGATAATTGCAAAAAAAGAACAAAATTCAACCCCAGAGACAAAAGATCACAGTAGTCTGGAAGGACACATCAGAAAAATGGGACCCCCTGGCAGGGTTAGGATATGGACAGGTGCCCTTCTGAGAGGCTTCCCTCACCATCCCAAGTATCTCAGGCTCTCCCTGTACAGTAGCAATAGCTACCAGCTACAGCTGCAGGACTGCACCTCTTTTACCAGCCCTCAAAATCTGCTGCCATTGCCAAGGAACCACCCGGCATCCTGCCCACCTTCTCAAGGCACTAAGCACAGCCCCAACACTAGAAGGTCAAGTCAAAACCAGATGGGGAGCACACCTGATCCACCTTCATCTTTCTGCCTGAATAGCTGGGTGTGACCATACCATGCCATGCCTGCAGGAGCAGTTTGTCCATGACAGATACCTCCTGAAGCCAGAACAGCCTTCTTGGAAAGTGCTTAGTTCTTCCTGTAGAAATACTGCAAGTTAAATTCAGACCAAAGTGGGCAGTTTGTATAGAAAAAAAGGAGCATTCCTAATTTGAGGCCAAAAATATACATGCCTGGGGACACTGTTAAAAGGCGCTTATAAAAAAAGAGGAAGAGTGACTTTTTATGTGGACAGATAGTGATAGAACAAAGGGTAGCACTTTTAAACTAAAAGGTATTTAGACCGGGTGTTACGAAGAAATTCCTTACTTACAGGGTGATGAGACACTGGANCAGCCTTCTTGGAAAGTGCTTAGTTCTTCCTGTAGAAATACTGCAAGTTAAATTCAGACCAAAGTGGGCAGTTTGTATAGAAAAAAAGGAGCATTCCTAATTTGAGGCCAAAAATATACATGCCTGGGGACACTGTTAAAAGGCGCTTATAAAAAAAGAGGAAGAGTGACTTTTTATGTGGACAGATAGTGATAGAACAAAGGGTAGCACTTTTAAACTAAAAGGTATTTAGACCGGGTGTTACGAAGAAATTCCTTACTTACAGGGTGATGAGACACTGGAACAGGTTGCCCAGAGAGATTGTGAATGCCAGTCACTGGAAATGTTCAAGGCAGGTTGTCTGGGGCAATGAGCAACGTGGTCTATTGGAAGATTCACTGCCTGTGGTGTGGGATTTCGAACTAGATGTTTAAGGCCCCATCCAGCCAAAAACATTCTATGATTTCATGAACTTGCAATGTTGCCAGAGAGAGCAAGATGCTACAGACATCTCCCATTAAAGGGCCAAGCAAAAATTCCTTTTTCTGTTTCCCCTACAATTCAGCACTAACTGATTCTTTACAACATACCCAGTTATTTTTCATATATTTGTTGCAGGGCACTTTGGTCCCATCCCATCTCTACTAAGCACATGAGAGAATGAGCCTTCAGTTTTCTGCTTTACTGTCGCTATAAGGAAACTCATAATTCAGCCTTCCCATACAGCAAAGTTCTGACGAGATTTAATGGAATTCTAAGTTCCCTTTATGTACATACTGGGAATCAATGGCAAGGCTGTGAATCCATTTGCTGACAGACATTTACAATCCCTCCTCACAAAATAAAAACATTTCATACTTTTGTGGTGGAAGACTGATGCTTACTTCAGCAAAAAGAGAATAAATA
>VYZS01000880.1:0-25594 GCA_013400695.1 Neodrepanis coruscans | reverse complement strand
TTTAAAAAAATATTTTTAACAGAATTATAAAAGGAAAATATAAAAAAAATCAAAGTAAAACTAATGTGGAGATTTTATTCCAAGAGAAGGCACTGTTGCTCCCAGATGGCATCCTGGGGGAATGGCAGCATGTGGGGAACTTGGGGAATCACTTAGAAAGCAAAGGCCTCTCTATCTTATTATTTTCAGAGGTGTTATTCACCAGCACACCTGTGACAAGTGGAATAGTGCAAAAAAATGCTGGAACTGGCTTGTCTTGGTGTTTGGAAATGTTCAGCTGGGGTTGTCCATGTTCCCTGCACCATTAAAAATAACAGCAGTGGAAATCGATCCCCTGTCACATCGGGGGCTCCTTCATGTTCCCACTCTTAGGAGAAAATACAAGGAAATCTTTATGTTTGGTGCCATGAGTCAGTGCAGCCAGACTGATGTTTGAAGCATTATAAGCAAGTTTCCTATATGATGAATACCCAAAATTAAAAACTGAAATGGAAAACACTTAAAAACAACTTTACCTTGGATAAAATATTTCTGGAGCTGGATCAAAGGAAAACAAAAAGCCTGGCTTACTTGTCAGATCATATCTGCACTGAACTTCAAGGTTTGATTTGTATTATTTACATGGAAAAGGTCCCAAGAAACCAATTTGGCACTAAATATCTTCATTACGTTTTTTCGCTTGTATGGGTGATTAAATCAATCCAGGGCTCCTGTTTTAATTTTTTCTGAAAGGTGCAACCATCTGTGAATTGAGGAACTTTTCTGATGTCATCTTTGTGCTTCAGACATTCTTTTTCTCCCCTCCACCTTTTTCATTTTTATTCTTTTTTAAATAAGGAAACTTTCAAAGGAGATTGTTTGCTTTACTATTAGAGTTTCTAGCTGTCCTTCCAGCTACTGTTTAGAATTAAGGGTGTATAGTAACTTTTTAGAACATTTTAACTGTAACACCTGCAGGTAACAGTAAACCAGATTAAAATATAACCAAGTCTGCCCGTTCCTCATCCTGCATTTATCAGCGTGTTCCTCAATGCTGTGTGTGAAACTCAGCACATGTATTTCATACTGTGCAATGCACAGCAGCACTTGTGTGGCTTTACATCTTAAACTAAGTGAAGCCTCTCCTTTAAAGTCAGTGTAAATATTGCCACTAACTTCTCCTAGTCTGGGGTTCCACCTTCTGTGCTTTAAAAGGGACTTCCTTAGATTTCTTTAATTTAGTTTATTTTTGTCCCCTCTGATGGTTGTTCATTTAAATTAATCAGTTTGGATTAGCTCCCATTTTACTCTGCACACATTTCCTCCTCTCACACAAACTCCTTTAATTTGGGTAAGGGACACATCCATCCCTGGCAGGCTGAACATCCTACATCAGCCTTCCTGTTTCATTGTATTCCATATGTTTCCCTGATATCCACACACAAATCCTAATATGCTTTAATTTAAACCCAGATTTATTTCAGCATTTTTTTTTGTAGCCTATTAATCAATTCCCTACTACCAGAGGAGCCTTCTAGATATTTACCATTCTTTTGGAGGAAAACATTTGCACAGCCATCCCACAAGGATGGGTTGATTGATAGACTGGCAATGCCAACGTTTCAGATGAGAGGGATGAGAACTCCAGTGTGAGATTCCAGCTGGGAGCAGGAGCTCCTGGAGGACAGGCTGGTACCAGCTGAACTAATCCTGGCAAGTGACCAGCGTAAATCAGGCCACTGAAAGCTCTGTTTTGCCCAAAGGGCTTTACACTGGTGTAATTACCTCAGCATAGTCATAGCAGGAACATTTCCTTAGTCTAGACAAGCTCTAAGACGTAAAATAGATCTATCGTTTGCAACTGAAACATCTCGACCCAGCCTCGTGTTCTGCTTTCCACCTCACCTTTCCTGCCCAGGCACAGCAGGATTCTGTGTGGGGATGGAGCATCCTCCACTTCTGTTGCTCTGTGACAGAAAAAAAAGGGTCAAGCAATTCACTGAGCCATTTCCTGACTGGATTCACTCTGCTCGTCTTAATCTTGCAGGATTTTAAGTGTTTATTTGACTTCATGCATTGATCTAAATGTACTAAAAGGATTCCCTGACAGCTGCCAGAAGTTTGCTTTTAAACTCCCAGCAGCAAATTGACTCCCTGATACTGCAATATTTAGGTTGCTTTTGAATCTCTACGTGCTTTTCTGGAAATGTTTCCAGCTGTTGGGACTGGAGAATCTTTTTTTTTTTCCCCTTTGGGAGTCAAGTAGCAGAGGCACTGCAGTGGGCTGGCTGAGGCCAGCATCCTGCTTTCTCCAGGGAAAGAGGATAATCTGTCTCAAAAGACTTCATCAGATGTCAAAAGCCATAGTGTGAAATTCATTTTGGAGCCTGTGATCTTTGGATCACTCCCTGTGTGCACAACATGGCACGAGACACCATCAAATCTCTCCATTTTTTGTTTTTACCCCCTGTTTTGGTTTTGTCAGACCATCTCTTCAGGCAATTTTCACTTAACAGGTCTTTTCTTTGTTCCTAATACCAATAACACTTCAGATTATTAAAGGACTTTAATCTATTTCTCACTCTGTTTGTTTTGTTCACCTCTTGCTGTTGGAACTGGACCAAACAAGTGGCATCACATTTAATATTACACATTTCTTCTTACTCTCACTGTCAGGTTCTCAGGCACTTTCCCAATGCTGAAAGATCTGAGTTTCAAACAGGAAGGAGCATGTTTATTTGTTGACAAAAACACTTTTCCAGAGCTGCATCCTGTGGTCACACAACCACCAGAGGAGTCCCTGCTCCAATGACTCATTGCCCTAAATTAAAAGGATCCATGAAGATGGATTTGCAGAATCACACTCATTGCTTCCACAACTATTTTTCCTGTAAACTACAGGGAAAAGTATGTTGATTTTTGGGGTCTATAAAACTTTATTTTTTATCAACCCAAAGCTGTCAGTGTCCCTTACATTTTAACCAAATCCTTGCAAGCCGGTGGAAGTGGCTCTTGGTACAATCCACATAAAGTACACTTTGTCCTGGGATTCCTGTTTCAACACTGGATGGAACAAAGTACAGGAGAAATCCAAATATTGTCCTTTTAGCTCAGCCTCTGCTCAGACATGCTGTCCAGCTGAGCCTGGTTACGAGGTTGTGATCCACACTCAGCTCCCAACTGCTTCTTCCTCTGGGATTGTCCCCCCAGAGGTGACTGTGTTCCCTTGGACAGGGCAGCACAATGTCACATGTGCACTTCTGTCTGGATGAGCCCATTTCTAAAGGACAGCTCCCACATTAAAAGGGAACTAACAAGAAGTAAGTGGAGGGAAGTGGTGGAGTTTCCATTCCTGGAAGTGTTCAAAGAACAAGTTAATGTGGCACTTCGTTAGATGATTTAGTGGGTGTGAGGGTATTTGGTTGAGAGTTGTACTTGATGATCTTGGAAATCTTTTCCAACCTTGGTGATTCTGTGATTCTAAGAATCATTTTCAAAAATCTGGGTTGTCTTGGAATCGTTGCTGACAATGGGTCTGGATGGCAGCAATGAACTGCTGAAGTGAGTGGCAAACAGTGAAACTGGTTTTAATTGTGGGGACCTGGGACATCTGAATGGAGAACTGCTGTCTCTGGGTCCTTGAGAGGGCAGTGAAAGGAGCAAGACTCAAAGTAGAGGCTGCTTCACCAAGAGGTTCCTGGGGGACTGGTGCTGCTGAGGAGAAGGGAAAAGAGTTTAGGATTATTACAAGAGCCCTGGCTGCAGCTCTCTCTGTGATCCCCACATTAACACATCAAACTTGTGCAGAGCAGAGCTGGAGGCTTTGGCAGCTCCTGCCTTACACGAACACCCATTTCTGTCCCGGGGCAGGAAGCCCTCCCTGAGTCTTTGTAGTTGGATCAGCCCCTTCCCAGTGCTGCAGCCATGCAGAAAGAAGGGGGGAATGAAATGGAAACAGCTGGGTGGAGGTGAGACTGAAGGGAAATTGTCAGGGAAATTGTCAGGGAAATTGTCAGGGTAGTGGTGGTGGGATAGAGTGGCCAGATCAGAAACTGAAGGAAAATGATTCCAATGTCTAAAAGCCACCCATGTGATGTGTGGTGTATTGATCACTTCTGATACCTTTTAGGGTTTTTGGTTGGTTGGTTGGTTTTTAGTGGTTGTTACCTGTTGTGAGAAAGAATAAAATAATTGGAGAGGTGAGAGGGAAAATGAAGCAGAGAAAAGACTATGGGATTAGGGAGGATGCTGAACCTATAAATGTCCACACCAAAATTATTGAAAGCAAAAGGAGGTAAGAGCTGACCTTACTTAAAAATCTGAATTCAGCATGGCAGAGCTTTCTGTTAATGAATGCAGAACCCTTCCTTTACTACTTGCAATATGTTTTTATTTATTCTGCAGACCTTATTTCTTTCAGATCTTTGCTGATGACTTTCTCAAGACACACTGACAAGAAGCCAGGGTGAGCTTGTCAGCATCGTGCTTTTCTGTACTTCAGGCTGAGAAATGAAAGGAAAGCGAGGACATGTGAAAGCAGAAGGGAGGATTGTATTCCTGTATCATTTATGCCATCCCCTCTATCCTTGCTACTCCCCCTTGCCAACAGCTTCATCTCTTCCCCCAGCTCAAGTGGATGTGGGGGACCTCGTGCAAAGCACAGCAGGGCTGCTCCTACCTACTCCTCTCTGTTTCTGAAGTGGCTCTAAAGAAACCAGATTAAAGCAGCATTAAAAGCTGTGCTACAAATCCCCCCATATCAAGCAAGCCAATTCCAATAGCTGTTCTGGGCTAGCTGAACAGAAGGGGTGCCTTGGAGTTGAACTACATGTTTCAACAGTATGTTGTTCTGAAAAGTGTTGTATATGTGCCGACATCCGCTGCTGGCATGTGGACAGCCTGAAGCTTGCCAGCTCCTCCTAATCTGGAAAGAGGAGACATGCAGTGTTAAATACATGTGTCATCACTAGTCNAATACATGTGTCATCCCTAGTCATCCCCCCCCCCCCTCCAATTTTATCATTTGGTTGTGCAACACATTTGAACCAAGTCAGCCCATTTAGTTCAGATGAACTTAGGCCAAGTAACTGTACTGGAGCTGACTTCAGAGGCTTGAGAGGAGTTGCTGGAGTAGCTCTTCCATAAGTAAATGCAAACACTGTGTTAAGCTCCTTATTCTACCCCTTAGACAAAGGCCTCTTGGTAGGGTTGCAGTCAGAGCGAGGGAGAGCCCCTAAGAAAACAAACAAACTGCAGCTCGTTGCATCAGATGACTTTTGACTCCCATCGTGTTAAATCTTGTAGGCAAAGCAGGGTCAGGCCTCAGCAGGGCTCACAAAGGGGACTCCAAGGAAACCCGTGCTGCAAGGGATGGTTTGGGTGACTCAGTGGGTGACACGGGTTCCTGTGAGTCAGGACAGTGTTCTCACATGAGGTTAGCACAGTCAAGATTAGGGTGTGTTTGAGGCTGATAGCCTGACTACCCATGCCAGCAAAGGGTCCTGGAGACTTCAGGACTCACACAGAGGGTGATTTTAGTCTCCTGGTTGAAGTCCAGCTGTATTAATTGTGTTTTCCTGCTGTACCCACTTTGCAGGGTGTTAATGATTGCCCCCTTTAAGGCTGTGCCCATGGTCTACACCACAGCCCTGAAGTATCTCTGGAGCTGCTTGTGCTGAGCCTTTAATCCATGGGTTGGAAGGAAACACCTGGACAACTCCAATCAGCTGCTCAGTATTTAGGCAGGGGCTCAGGGCTCCCTTCCTTCCCCTGCTGATGGCTGCAGCACCAGTGGTGAGTGAGCTCCCATTCCAAGAGACTGGTGTGTGTTCCTGGGGGCTCCACACCCCTTGGGGTGACTAGAGCTGTCTCGTGTGGCTCTGCACTGTCTCAGCAGCACTTCCCTGGCCATGGGGACACACAGCAGGTACCCACAGCTCTTCTCTGTTTCTCTGAAGTGGCTTTGGTGTTCTTTATCTCGTCCAGTGAGTGTGTTGATAACTGAAGCCCTGAATGCAGTCAGGAGTTCAGGGCACATCCTGCTGGTGGTACCAGACTTTAGCACTGGAGACTCAGATTTGGGCTGTATGGAAATTTTTGTCCTCAGTTCTGTGGTGCATCTGTTCTGGCCCAAAATGAAGCAGCTGATGCCTTCCTGAAGGCTCTGGGGGTGTGGAAGGTGTGCAGTTGCCATAGGCAGTCTGGGTAACAGACAAAGAGAAGTTGTGAAAAGTTTTGGTGATTAGAGAAGAAAGCACAGAAGCAGAGACTTTAGAAGGATAAGAAGAAAAAAGTATGTAAAAATGTGATCACCCATTTTAATGGCTGAACATGAATTATGTTATGAGATGCTTTCATCTTGCTATAGGTTAGCATTCTCCAGCTTTTTATATTTGTATATAAATATTTTTCTTGAAGTAAAGTCAGCCTAATTGGAAGTAAGAGCTATTCTATGTCGTTTATTTTAATACTCTAATATATTTCCCCTAGTTAATCATTGCTATTTCTAAATATAAATTTCCTTTCCTTTTCTTTCAAGTCAGTTAAAATGAAAGGGCCTGCTTTACTCTTTGACCTTCTCTAACAAGCAGACCCTTGAAATGCAGCATTTCCAGAAAGCAAGCTGTAGGAACAACAGATGGATTTAGTAAATTACAGCCTGCAGATGAATTGTATGAGGAATCAGTTTGGGATGGAGGCTTAAAATACACAGAAATTTTCTATGCTGCAGCTTGTTTCTTGCTGCCAAACACTGCCTGGTAAATGTGTAGCTTGTGTGATGTTGGCTTTCTGTGCTGATTGATTTGTAGAAGCCATTCCATCCCCAATTACCAGCTACTTGGGTCTCAGCTTGCAATCCTCCTCAGCCAGGAGTCTCTGTCCTCTAGGTGCATTTCTGTATTTTGCATTTCTTTTATTTGCTAAAACTATTCTGACAAACAACTCACCTTCCCTGATCAGCAGATTCTAAAACCTGTTTGTGGTTTCCCAGGGATTTCATAGACAAATTATTAGTGCATGTGTTTGCAGGACAGGTGACTCCTAAATGATAAAAATGTAGTTTATAATCAAAGTGCCTCCCTTGTAACAACCATCTCGAGCCAGGCATTTGCTTATCTCCCAACGTGTTAATCCTTTTCAGGATTAACAACTCATTTTTCCAAAGCCTGGTCTTGGTTCTGCAGACCTTGTTGACACAACTAAATCTCTGGGAGCTCCCGAGGTGTGATTGTGTGCAAGGACTGCAGGAATGGGCCAGCACCTCCAGAGGTTTCCCTGATGTGATTTAGTTCTTGCTCTGGGGTTTGGAGCTCCATAATGTATGTGATACAGAGCAGCAGCAGCAGTGAGTTGTCATTGTGATCAAACACAAAGCTTCTGTGGGGAAGAATAAATTATTTGCATGGGTGTGATGAGTGCTTGAAGGGAATTTGATAAGTGGCATGTTGAGCACTGGGAAAATTTCTGAATATGATCCACGTTGTTCTTTGCGGTGTCAGAAACTTAACACAGAAAGGATATATCAGCCCTGCATCTGAATATTGCACAGCCTTATCAAAGGCCTTATGAAATTAATCTAAGACAGAATGGCAATCAATATGAGATCAGACAGGCCTAGGGTTTTTTACATAAATAAGGATTTATTTCTACTCTTGTAAGATGGTCAATAATTTCCCTTTTACAACAATTTCCCCTCATATGTCTGAGTTTGCATTTCTTGAAGTCACTTGCATTTAAATGAGTCTGGGAGAGACTCCAGTGAGTCTCTGCATTGGGGTTTTGCATATATCCCATGTTTTTCAGTATGGGACTCACAGGAATTGGGTCTGCTTGAGCTAAAACATGATTACCTTTTGTAAAGAAAAGATGCACCTGGTGATAACAAGAATCTTGTTAACACTTGGGAAACTTGTGCAAAATTCCCTCAGTGCTGCTTTCTGCCCCCTGAATGCAGCTGATGGTTCATTAGTGCCCTGGTTCCAGACAAACCAAATCTTGGGCTGCAGCTCAGTTCCCAACCCCAGGCATTCCCTGGCATCCTTCCAAAGGGAACTGGTCCGTGTGGGGTGGGCTGATCCCTCCTGGAATGGAGATGGTGCAGGGCTGGGGTGTGTGTCCAGGGACAGGGAGCCTCTGCCCAGCCATGAAGATCCTTCCTCTAGGGAACCCTCCCATAGAACTGTCTGGTGTTGTAAAATTATAAATGCTCTTAATGTGCTGGTAGCTGGAAATGCTGTGCTCACCCTTGGTGGTGGTGATGCCGAATTCCCCCATAACTCCCAGATCCAAGCAGGATTGCTTCCAGGAGAAAAAGGGTCACAAAGCCAACTTTAACAACTGCTTCCCATAGAACAGCAGCCCTAAGCTGTACCTACGAGCTTCTTCCAAGGCAAACACTGTGAGTGAAGATTCATTTTCTTTTCTCCTTTCCAAAAGGTCCATCCCACAGGGATTATCTGCACAGCGGGTCTCAAGGCATTGCTAGAGCTGCCTGGGTGTAAAAGGGCTGCAGGGTTGTACAGAACCTGAACAGCTGTTCTGTCAAAGATTTGCTCCTGCCCTGAAGGTTTGCAGCTCCACAATACAAGCTGTTGACACAACAAGGTTGTTGGGCTGTCACAGTCCTGTCCTTGAGCCACTCACATAACGGTTCAAGAGCTGCAATGTCCAGCTGCAGCTCTCCAGAGAACTGCTTAGGGAGGCAAATGTAATTACCCACGTTGGAGCCTGGCCAGGTTTCCAAGGTTAACACCTTTCATCTCAACATCAAATCTTTAATGACCACGTGTGGTAAAGACATTTGTTCAGCATCTCACCTGGGGACGTGGCATTGTCTCTGTGCCTCTGTTGTTGTGCTGGGGTATTGGTGCAAAGGAAATTGCCAGCAGGACTTCATGGACAACCACACATCTGCTCTGGAGATTCCTATTTGAGTTTAACCAGGACCTACTGGCCTGACTTTTCCTTCCTCCAAACGATTTACTCCTCTGTCCTCCTTACAAGCTAATAGTGAGCGCTGTAATTACCCTGATTTTCAGGCTGCCAAATAAAGTAATTAGAGAAATAGGCATTATGATTTTGGAAAGATACATTAGAAAATGAAGGGGAGTGATGAGAGCATGTTCTCACAGTGCCAATTAAAACACTGCTGAAGAGATCCAACGCTTCTTTCTGGCAACCCAAGCAGACAAAGGAGGTTCACAGGGATTTACTCAAACAGAAGGATGGCAGAAATGTTCCTTTCTGCTTCTATGCATAAGGCTTATGGAAATGCAGCCAGGAAAATAACCTGTGGAGTGACTTTCCTGAGCAGTGAACACCATTTAGAACTGGTGGGACAATAGGAAGCATCTTTCTTATAGATATTTCTAACATGAGATTCAAATAGGGAGCTCAGATGCTCACAGGTGTTGTTGTCAGTCATTTTGCCCTACCCCTGTTTAGCTGTTTCTCTGCACTCAGCCTGTGATGGTGTCTCCCCTCAGTCGGTGTAAAACAGCAGGAATTTGGTGTTTTCTTGTGTCAAGCATGGCCATGCACTGTGGCAGTTTTCTTAGAAAGAAGTGTCGTAAGCCAAGGCAGAGGAGAGGTTTGGAAAAGCTTTGGCTCCTTTCCCTTGAGGTGTGTACATCCCATTTAACCCAAAAGCAGCTGCAGCATTACCAGCAGCAGCTGGAAGGACTGTGTGCCTCATCTGTTGGGGCTGCATCCCTGGTAAAAAAGGAGAAAAAAGACCTCAGTGTTCTCTGCAGATTTTGCTGTGGGTGTCAGTAACTGCTCTGTCTTGCTGGTCAGATTTTTTTTTAAGAAAGTATGAGCACAAGGAGTTTCAAATATTAAATACAGAGGTGAAAAGAATGGAGAATGTAGTATCCAGGGGAATATGATAAGTCACAGACTATCTAGAGGCTACATCAAGATCACCTTCTCTATTATAATAGAAATATCTGCTATAAAAGCTTTCCTTCCTCATGGTTAGACAGATGCAATGTCTGTGTCCAGACAAGGTTTGGGATGGGGTAAACCTGGAGCCACTGCTTTAAGTTCCCAGGAAAGGAGGAAAGTCTTACAGATACTTTTTTTGAAGTATTGGAAAGCACAAAGTTGACACCTTGTTGTCTCAACCAGAGAGGAAGAGAACACCTGGACATCTTTATCAGCTCTGGGACTTTTTTTAATCTCATGGGTTTTTTTAAGTCAAATCTTTCTATTTTTCTTTCTCTGTGCAGTCTGACTAATGACTTTTGTAAACTTGAGTTGGCAGAACTAACAACAGCTTAAATAAAATGACTAATTGTTTTCATTCATCAGCTATTCATTGCAAGAACAATTATAATTTCACCATTCTGCCCCCAAACGAGGGCTGAATCCTCCAGTCACGGACTATTTCTATTACCTGTCTCCCTGTTTATATTCTTTACCTCATTGATGGCTCTCTTCAGCTTCCAGGCCCCTTCTTGTAAAATCAGCTTCACATTTGGGTCAGACTTTGGGCAATCCAGGTAACTGCTGCTCCTCTGGATTTCCAGCACAAAACAAATACAGTGAATTCCTGTAGCTTGATTTATTCATAGGGTGGTAGGTGGCTGCTAAATTGTTAAGATGCCCTCACTTGCTTTTCTTTTTTCTGTTAAACTGAGATTTAGCACAAAAGGCAAGTTGCCATACTGGCATCAAGGTTCATTTTGGGAAGCCTCCAAAATATTTCCAGATTGTTGGCAATTTTATTTTCCCACATATAAAGTTTGAGGACAAAAAAAAATCATAGAATGGTTTGAGTTGGAAGGGCCCTTAAAGATTCTTTTGTTCCAACCCCCTGCCATGGGCAGGGACACCACAGCAAACCTCAGGTTTCCTCGGTCAAGCAAGAAAGAACAAGAAACAGTTCAGTTTGAAAGGGTAAAAGGAAAGACTCATCTGTCACCTCCTGTTGGATGTGAGTGGTAGGACAGAAACAAGGAGCTGCTGTGGGAATGGGGCTGGAGATCCCTGGGAAGGGGTGAAGGATGAGTCTCCAAAGGTCTCATCGTCTGGGACTGTGCCGTCGTCGTGTGGTCAGAAATGGTGGCAGGATGGAACAGCTCAGCAGGGATTCAACTCCTCTCTCCTCCAAAGGTCCACTTGTGGTCACATTCCCTGCCTGGAGCACAGGGAGTGTCCAAGCCACTGGGAGAGATGTGTAGGGATGGAGTCATGTTGCCATAGGCACCTCCATCCCTGAATCTTTATTGCTCTTTGTGCCCCTTCAGTGCAACATGGAAAAGGCACATGGAATTATTGACTTTGGCTCCGTCTCAGAGCTGAAATCAAGCCAAAAGCTCAAGTAAAGGAAGCTTTGCTGGATTCTGTGGGATTCTGGGCATGGATTAGAAGTTTGTGTAGTTCCCTTGTCTTTCTATTGGGAAGAAGGAAAATTGAAAGTCATTGAAGTCTAAATAGGGCATTTCTTATCTAATCTGAATTTCATAGCCTGATCCTATTTCTGCTACTGCAAATTCCAGTTGTGTGTGTGACACCCTGAAAAGGGGCAGTGTTCATTCCGAACCCCCTGCTCTGCTTCTTATCCACAGAGAAGCTGGAGTTGGTAGCAAATAATTCATGAAGAGGAAAGAAAAGTGAAAGTGGTTGATCTTAACACTCTGCTTTGTACTTGGCAGATGTCAGAACACTTCCCAGAGTGAAGGTGCCTAATGTGAAACCCTTCAGCCACCCAATGTGCTTAAGAGGAGGGAGGAGAAGCATTTCTGACCAAGCTGTTAAACGTAGAAATTGTCTTAAAAAGTGGCAGTGTTGCTTTTCCAGGCTGATTAGAAATGGTGAATAGAATTGGGTCCCACAGCCCTTGAAATGAATGAAAACTCACTCCAATAGGGGATGGATAGAGAAAGTTGTTCCTATTCCAGTTTCTTCCCCTGTGAATGTCATAGTAGCACAAATATCACAGGCAGGTTTTGAATGTCCTGGAAGCAATTCTTAATGGATAGCAAGGAGATACCAGAGCTATGAATCTCCAAGAATTTAATTTTAAACAGTGTATCTGAAAGCAAAGCAATCCTATTACATCACACCTGCTTTGCATATATATATATTTCTCTTTTTCAAGGCTCCCAATATGATTTATGAGCAGCAATTAACTCAGCCTTTTAACACCATGTGACAGGTGTTGCTGGGCCCATTTATGAACCAGGCAAGCTGAGGCACAGAGGTGTCAAGTGCAGTTTGGCAGCCCTGCTATTGCAAAATGAAGCCCAGAACCCAAAAATCCTGATTCACAGCCCCTATCCTACGAGCTGTCCACTTATTGCAAGGAGAGAAGATCATTAAAATCCACTGGGCTTGTCTGGCAGACTCTATAAACTCATGCATGCCTTTAACTGCAGTGGGGTTATCATTATTAAATGATGACTGTAGGAGGGTTTTAACATAATGCTGAAGAAACACATTAAACCATGATGGAATGAGAATCAATATAGGTCACTAAAAAAAAATACTGCTGAAACAGATTTTGCCTGTCACTCAGCAGTGTATGCTGTGCTCTTTTTATGCTGTTTTACCAGTGTAATATAAGGGATTTTGGCAAGAGGTTTGTAAAATACTCTGCTTTGGTGCTCACATGGGCTTCCTTCCTCTGGTCAGCAGGACTGAGACTCTGTATCACAGCCTGAAGTATAAGGGGCTCTGTGGGTATTTCCTACTTAAAAAATAACCAGATGTTTTGGGAAAAAAACGGTGTCTGAACCTCCAGTTTTCAGCTTTAGGTTCAAAAGGAAAAAAATTATAAAACATCTTGTAGTTCTTACCTTCAAGTGCATTCATATTAGTAATACAGCAAGAATTCCAGAAGTTCCACCTTGCTAATTGTGGAAGGATAGAAACAAGTGAAAACTTGATAAATGCAGCATGGGGACTTGCCATGCATTTAAATCTTGGAAAGGGAAATGCTGTATTCACATCTGAAACTAACAGCTATGTAGCACTGGAAATAGGGCTTTTTTTTGAGTTGTATGGAGTTTTCTGCTGTATGGCAGATAATTTAATAAGGGGATTTTTTTTTTAATGAAAAGGAAAAGTAGAATACAGATGTTTGTCATTAAACATAGGAGATCCTATTTCTGGTTTTAGTGTAAATACGTTTAGTGTTTGTAAACCTGACTCATTTGTAAAGATACACACACCAAAAAATGGGCACACATTGAGAATTTTCCAAGTCCTTTGAGTGTGGGCAGTGCTTCATAAGCTGTTCCCCAGTAATGGTCTGGGTTACCAGTGCATTTATTGCTGTCACATGAATATATCTTTTATATGTTTATTTTCATGTACAGCTCTCTTAAACTCTGGTCAGATAAGTAGTTAAAAAGAATCAGGTGAGCAGACAATACTGCTGCAAATCACCTCAGAGATCTAAAACCCACTCCCAAAATCAGAACCAAAGGCAAAACAAGTTGCCTCCTAAGACCCTGTAACCCAACACAAACTCCTCAGCCCACGAGACTGGATGCTCTGATGATCTTTACATTGCTCTGGGCACCTGATTCGACTCCAAATCCTGCAAAATCGTAAGGCAGTCCCTGCCTATCGTGGGGTTGGTGTGTTGGTGGTTGTTTTTTTCCCCTCTAGCTGAAGGTGCAAAGTAAAATAGGTCTGTGGTCCCGCTCCCATTACAGACTGTGAGAGTTTGCTTACACTGAAGTCACTGACAAAACCCTCAACAGCTTTAATGGGGGCAAGAACAGGCTCACCGTGATTTAATCTCAAGTGCTCAGCTCAAGGCAGAAAGACGGGGGCTCTTTGAAAATGACAATTTGTGGCTTTTGGAGAGGCCATTAACATATTTGTCATGGGGGAAAGAGGGTAAATAAGGAACTTGAAAAGAAAGACACATATTAATTACGCTTCAGACAACATTGTTGTGTGCTGATGACATGCTGGAGCTCTCCAGACGACTGTAATTTGCGAGTGAACCCAGCGAGCAGGAGACTTTACAACAAGCCGAGCAATTAGTTCTTTCCTGAGTTGCAAGAGTGACATCATGTGTGCAAAACATGCCTTCGCCTTCAGCTAACAACACATACTCATTTCTCCTTCCTGTAGGGTCACTGCTGGCTGTGAAGGCCATTAAATCATCCCTCTGATGGATGTGTGAACTTCGGGAGTTGAGGGATAAAGGGTCCCTCAAGTGTAGATAAAGAAACACACCCAAAGCACCGGCTGAGCTGATTTTGTGCCCTACAGCTGGCTTACAAAATTCTTGGGTGCTTTTAAACACCTTATTTCCCAAGGTCTTAAACTTGTCCCTGTTGTAGGGTCTGATTTGATAAGAGGGTTTTTTGTTACTTTTTTTTTGGTTGAAATTTGTCAAGGCATTGTTGAACAAGGTGCTTTTGTGAGCTGCTTATACAGAGTTTTGAAAAAAAGCAACGTTTTTCTTTACCTAGGAAATTTAATAGAAATTAAATACTTAAACAGTGATGTTAATGTGTATCTGGGTATAGATTTTCTGTAGTGAGTGCTTGGTTTCATCTTTTGGATCACTTAGTGTTTTGCACTGCACGAGTTTATCAGAGAAACTATAATGATGCATTTGATACTCAATAAAGAATAAATGATGCCATTGATCTGTAGAGACAATTACATTTATTCTTTAATCAGATGCATAATCCCACTGGAACCACATAGTACTTACACACAGTAAATTAAGCTCCTGCCTAAGTGCTTTGTAAAACCAAGAGCCAAGAAACTCAACTTGTGAAGATTTTTAAGCTTTTTTTTTTTTTCCTGTTAGAAGTGTGATGCAAATTGTTATGTAGTTTTTGATTTTTTTTCTGGTTTAATGAAAAAGAATGGGCTGTGAACAAGCTCGAATTTAGAGATTCATTTCAGTGTGTGAAAAGCTGCTTTATCTTTTGCTGAAAACTGTTACTACAAACGCCAAATGAGCATTTCACCACTACAGATTTTTCTAAACACAGGAGTGGGCACGAGGATTTGGCAGAGCAGATGCAGAATGGGGCCACAACCAGCTCTGCACAGAGCTGAGGAGCTCTGCCTCAAACAGGACCGGGTTTCTCTGACTCTGATGAGCTTCCAGCCAGGGCTGTGCACATTCCTGACAGTGTCTGCCCCGTGGTGGTTGCTCTATCTGTCCCAAATTTTGCCATTTCCCACTGAAGCAGAAGGGAAAGCTCCTCTTTTGAGCAGCAGCCAAGCCAGACCCATGACACCCCTGTGCTGCTCTCCTTGTGGAAGAGCAGGGCAGTGACCTTGGTCCAGTGGGATCTCGGGATCTGATCACCCCTCCCAAGCCTTCAGCAAATTATCTATATGGGCCTTCTGTTTGTTTGCAGCTCACATGTTTACACAGTCCCCAGAAGCTTCTAAAATTAGAACCTGAGGAAAATGGAAACCTGTTCTCCAAAGCCAGCAGGATGTTTTAATAGGAACTGTTACTGCTGTTATTAAGGACAGTAATAATCTCCTGTTAACCAAAGGCAGGGATGAATCTTGCTGGACTGTGCCTGGGATGTGTGCCATGTTTTTATGTCCTTGCAAAGCTGTGGCAAAAAAAGCATCCCAGAGAAATGGTAAAGCTGGTGATGAGTGTTCCATAGGAAGTGACACAGCAGGGAGCTGTGCAGCCTTTTAGAGCCTGAGACACTGAAGCTTCTTGGCATTTCTTCTATTTGTGACAGCTCATCCCAGCACAGAGAGAGGCAGATTTTTGTACAGCATTCAAGGCAGTTTTCTGCAGTAAAGTTCCTGGTTTGGCCACAGCAATGAGGGAAGTCAGGTGTCTGAGAAGGTGACAACAAAAATGCCGAAAAAGCTGAAAAAAAAGCTGAAAAAAATTCTGAATTCTGTGCAAGAGTTTGAACCCTGCTCTGCAGCTTCAACTGCAGGGACTTTCCTCTTAACTGAATGCTGGGGATCCCTTCAGAGGAGCCTCTTCAGTTTAACTCCTTTATCTGTAACTGCCAGCAAGGCCACAGATGCGATAGGGGAAGCCACTGGTTTTGGTGGTGTGGTCAAAAGAAGAGTGAGGCAAGTGTGCATGAACCGTCTTTTTTGGCTCCAAGCTCTGCACAGGCTGCAGAAATGAACCTCCCACAGAGCCAGAGCCTCCTCCATGGGCCATTCTGCTTGAATTATTCCTGTAGCAATGCACCCCCTGAGCTGAAGTTTGCTAATGTAATGCTGGTGACAGGCTGCTTTAGCTTTAAAGTGCATGGTTTGATTAATTTACTATATTTGAAGAGCAAAAATGTGTGAGCTTGGTCTTTCCTGGGTAATACACTGCTTTCCCTGTGTTGTGGATCTCCCAAAATCACACACCTTTCCTGTTTGATATGATTCTCCACATGTGGGAAGGACAGAGCTGGGACACTCCACATTTAAATGACTACTTAGCAAAAAGTTGTGAAGGAAAGGGAGGTTATGTGAGGATTAGGGTGGAAGCTTTCAATGTTAAAAATATATATATATATTCTTGTGTTCTACTCAGCTGGCCAGGGTACAGAGGAGAGGTGGAAGTTCTCTTCTGTACCCACATGGATGTGCCCATGCTCATCCCCACACAGCACATCAGAGAGAATCTCCTTGGTGGCTTCAATCAAAATGCAGTTTCACAGCTCTAATATTCAACAGCTGGGAAAAATACAGCTTTTCTCCTTCATCTCTGGACTTATTGGAGAGATTTTTGTTTTGTGGCTTTACTGGGTGGCTTTCCTCATGAACTGATTTTCAAAAAAATAATGGAATTTCTTCAAAAACTGTCGTGGTTACCATAGGAATACGTTAGCTGCAAAACAAGGAATAATTAGTTTATGTTTGTTCCTTTGTGTCTCCTAATTTCTTCCATTCAGGATTTTTAAGCATATAATTATAGGGATTATTCAGCTTTGTGATTTCCCCCCCTCCTCCTCCCCCCCTCCCATAAATTCATTTAAAGACAAAACTCTGATGTAGAGCATAAATAATGATGATTATATGTGGTAATTAGTCCAACCTGTTTGTCCACATAGCAGAAAACAAAGTGTTTTCTGTCAGAGGCTGCAATGCTGACTAGTGGTCACTCCGAGCTCCCACTGCAGCATTCCCAGTTATCTGTCTCATCCCTTATGGCTACTCAACCAGTGACCCTCGGAATTTAGGAATGGGACTCTCCAGAGTGTCCCTGCAGAACATTTCCTTGTGTCACTCGAGTTTTGGGACAGGAGAAATGGGGCAAGAGAGGCATCAGTGGGATCGGGAGTCTCCCAGGTCGGGTGATTGCAGGGAAAGGACGGGAATATTGGGGATTTGAGAGGATTATTTAACACCTCTGCCCTTGCCGAATAGGAAAAGCTCTGCCTGTCTTGGTGGAAGGGCTGAAACTTGTAGGAGCACTTGGATGGATTGGGGGTTTTTGTTTTCCCTGGACACAGGGAAGAATCCTGGAGCACTTGAGTCCAGAGCAGTTCAGAGCTTCAATCACCTCGCAGTTGCGAGAGATGCTCTTTCTTTAAAGCTCCAAGAGGAATGAGACAGGGAACAAGCCAAGGATAAGACTCTTCCTCTGCTCCAACCAGCCTAGAAATGTTCCATACTAAGGAAAAGCGCCAGGATTTACGCACAGCCTTTAGCTGCCCGGGATGCCGTGCCCATGCTCCTGGCATTCCGAGCCCTAATTCGGAGTTTCCCTGTGGAAAAGAGAAGGGAATCCGCCTTCCCCGCTCCGGGACCATCGCGGGACCCCAGTCCCTCCCGCAGGGGCCCCCTGGTGGCGGCGGGCGCTGGAGTGGGAACTTCTTTTTCATTTTTTCCTTTTTTTTTTTTTTTTTTTTTAATGCAATGGAAAATTAACTTCCCAATGCAGGGACGACTTTTGGTAATAGAACATAATATCCGGGAATGGACACTCAGGATAGAGCTCTGCACTTAACATAATCCTTGCACAATTATGAGTTGCTTGCCTTAAACAGTATTCTGAGGACTAATGAAAAAAAAAAAAAGAAGAAAATTCTAGTTAATAACCTGGGCGAACCAATTATCCTTCTAAGAGTCTTTATTGAATCATGTATGCAAAGCAGAGGAGGTTTTCATAACAGATGCATTTAATCTTGATGCAATGCTGGGTTTTAACCCCACAGTGTCTTGCAATTCAGTCAGAGCTTAGACTAGTTCTGATGTGCTTGAATAGAAGAGATGGAGCCAGAAGCCTCTGGGATCACAGACAAGACTCTGCTCTTGTGGAAGCCCCTCCAAGTCTTGTTATTTTCCAGCAGTAACCATAATAACTGAAGCCTGGGAGATCATTTCTAGAATGGTTCAATGGTTAGTTTCCATAACTGCCTGCAACAGGCTTCTGGAAGCTCTCCCAGTGTTTATTGAAAGAAATGTCAGGCTGAGACTATTGTGTTTGTGCCATAGATGTTAAACTCTGGCCCAGGGAGAGTAACCTCACACCATGCACTGCTCTGGGGTTTTACCCTTCCAGGGAGAGGGCAGCTCTGGCAGCTCTCCCTGCTCTCTGGTTGCCATTCACAGGAGCTCTTGGCTGCTGCTGGCACTGGTGGAGTGTCCTGGAGTACAACAAAAGCTCCAGCCTGTGGAGCTGCATCAAACACTGCTCCTGTGGAACCAGAGACAGCAAGGAAGGGCTCCCCTAAAAACAAGTGTGTTGGACTTTTCCCCATTGTATCCCATGGTGTGGTCAGGTATAAACAGAGCATTGGATTTTAGAGCTGCCAAAGCATTAGTGGGTCACCCACACCATTTCCCCCCTTGACAAAGGATGCTTCTCCTTTGCTGAATATTTATTAGTCCTTTATTGAGCTGGTTTTTGAATCCTCTAGTGAAAAAGTTTCTACAAATGACCATTTTACCCCAAAACTGTTTCATGTTCTAATTTTCCTCTTTGATTTTCTTTCCTTAGGTTGAGCCTAAATTTCTTTTCATTCAGTTTGCTGGAATTGCTCCCAGCTATCCATCCTATCCCTCCCTGCCCACTGCCCTCCCCTCTGAGCTGGGGACCTGTCAGACACCCTTTGGTCAAAGATAAACCTGTGCAATTCCTCTAATCTTGCCTCCACCACCCTTTCCCTCAGGCTCTTCATTATTTCCCTCACCCTGCTCTGAACTGCTTCCCATTTATCAAAATTATTTTCTGGTGGGTCTGAACTGCTCATCCTGCCTTCATTCCCTCCCCTGTCCATGTCCATGCAACCCACTGAGGTTGTGATTTGGGTGCAGCCCTGGCTGATCCCACTCTCTCAGCTCAGGGAGCTTTCACAGCCAGAGAACACCCTGTCCCTGCTCTCAAACAGGAGTGTGGCACATCAAATGTTACTTGCACTTAAATATCTACCTGCAGTAAAGCATTAATGGTAAGCTTGGCTGATGAGAGGACAGTTTTTCTGAAGACTCCTCAAGTGTTTGAGATCTTTGCTTACCTGGGGTTTTTTTGCAGCTGTGTGTCATGTAACTTGCTTTTGAAAGAATTTTTTATTCCCCATCAATATTGTCTGCTGAGTGCAGAAGATCAGAGCCTGTGTTTGCAGTGTGTCTGTCTCCTGAGGGCTGGGATTCCTGCTCTCATGGTATTTCTTGTGACAATAAAGGAATGCAGTGCTGGAGAGGGACTTTCACAAGGAGGAATGGCTTCAACCTGATAGAGAGTGGGGTTAGATGGGGTATTAGGATGGAATTCTTCCCTGTGAGGGTGGGCAGGCCCTGGCACAGGGTGCCCAGAGAAGCTGTGGCTGCCCCATCCCTGGGAGTGTCCAAGGGCAGGTTGGATCCCCTGGGACAGTGGGAGGGGGTGGCACTGGATGGGCTTCAAGGTCCCAACACAAACCATTCCATGATTCTGTGATTCCTGACTGGGTGTGCTCCATGTGCCTCTGTTGTTGTTGTAAGGACTTTTATGCTTATCTGGGAAATAAGCAGTTGGAGTCTGCAAGGAAAGCTGGTTTTGGGTAAGAACACTTTGAAACTTTGAGCTTTACACTCTTTGATTTAAAAGTCAGGTTTCATTCTCTACTGAACAAGGAAGTTTGGAGACATGTGTGTTTAGATTTCTTTTTACAATAAACAAATTATGTTGATATGTAGAACAGAAACCAACTTTTAAAACCCACTAAGTGCTAGTAGTGAAATACAGTGGCCACAAAGGATTTAATTCCTGAAAATAGACCCCGGAGAACTGTATTTTGAAATGTTTTGTCAACCAAACATCTTTCTAAGAAGTTAATCTTTAAAAGAACAAAAGGAAAGGCTTGAACAATAAGCCTCCATTAAATAACTGTGTAAGTAAATAGCAGGCTAGTTAAAGGAGCAAAACCTGGGTGAACCTGGGCCACACAGTGTGTGTGAACAATGTCAGACCGTGACTGAAATGAGTGGCCAGACCCTCCTTTGGGGTAAATCATCAGAGCAATGTGTGGATTTGGCCCAGGGTTTATGATTACAGTGTTCTGCTCCTTGTTGAAGTGCAGGATGTTCTGTTGGATGTTTGCCTTTGCCTTGGCCAATGCTGAGGAGGGTGAGGGAAGGGTGTGTGTGGAAGGCAGGAGCTCCTGGGACAGCAGTTACTTTGCTCAAAGAGTGTCCAGTTCTGCTGCTTGCTTGGCAATCACAGTTATTCATCTTTTTACTACCTGATTTCTTCTTCTCTCCTGCTGTTTGGAAAGGCTGATCTCAGAAATTATCTCTATACCAAACAAAATTTTAATATCCTTATCAGTGCTCAGGTGTTCTACTGATGGAGGAGCTCAGAAAGTGGTGGGAGAGGGTAAGGGACAGCCAGAGGGTGGGTGGGAATGGGAACAGGATGACAAAAGATCTGAGAACTGTATCAATGCTTTGCTTTTGTTGTTACTGTTGTTAGAGAAAGACTATAAAAGAGGAGCCCAAGTGTGCCTTGGAGATCCTTTGGTGGAAAAGTGCTCCATCCTCCTCACTCAGGCCAAGCCTGTTCCTGGAGAACTCTGTGGGTCTGGAAGAGAAAAGCAATTGGGGTGAATTCTCTGTTCCCACCACAGGTTTCTCTCAGCAGAGTGGAGTTGCATCATCTCTGTGGCCCTTCTGGGCGAGCTTGGCCACTAACTGTTGTTGAGGGTTTAAAAATGTAGAAAACTGTGTCATTGCAACATCCATGAATCTGCAGTTGCACTGTGCTTGGTTAAGTGTTCACTTTGATCTTCCTGGAGGATTTAACCATAGTCAGCTCTTTAATAAGCAAGGAGAAGATTTCTTGAGTTTTTTCACCAAATCCTCTGAACCACTGCAGGAAAAATTGCCTTTGTCATTCATGTAAAAAAACTCTTTAATCTGCTTTTAACAACTTCCCATGTGGGAGCTCCACAGCTTCTCCAGTCAGCCTGTTCCAGTGCTTTCCTCTCACTAGAGGGTTTCCTTGATGTCTAACCTGAATCTTCCTTGCCAAAATTTGTCTGTCCTCCTCATTAAATCATCTGTGTACATGCCAAATATTCTATTTTCTTGTTTGGATGCCTTTTAAGGACTGTCATCATGACATTCCCTTGCTGGTGGCCCATTCACCCATTTTTATTTCTGTTGTAAAGAACTTCATCTTGTTCTCTGATGTGTTTCATATTCACATCATCTGCAAATCTGAATATGCCCTTTCTGTTTTGCCACCCCCCATTTTAGGGAAAACATTGAACAGAATTGGACCTGAGATTTCCCTGCAGATCTTTGATGAATCAATGTGATAATGAGCTGTTGATTGACTCTCTGGCTGGATCCCCAGGTACCTGGGAATGGGGGCAGCCAGTTTGCCTGAAGAATCACTCAAATTTTATAGGCTTAAAAGTGGCCAAGTACCCCCATCTGTTTTATCTAAATATGGCCAAATCTGAGGGTTTTTTATGGCTGAGAAATGTTGGGTTCAGACAACTCAGAGCTGGAGTTACTGAACCCTCCTGGAGACTAAAACATGACCTTCTCTGGGAGCTGGAGGCAACCTGAGAGTCACGTTCTCATGAGATTTCCAGCTCTTACCAACCACCTTCTGTGGGGGTAGGAAGTGTTGTGGTAAAGGGATCTGAAGATAAGAAGGGGCAGAAAACTTTCAAACAAATTGTGAACTGAAGTTTGGTGAAGTCAATGGAAACTCTGCCTGGCAGCTCATGAGTATTGAGGGCTGGTGAAGAGGGGCATAGAAAGAAAAAGGATACTGTTGAAGTAAAAATATTAAGACAGGAGAGGAAAATACCATTTTTGTAGAAAGTTTGAGGGTTGTGGAAAGACAGCCTTCCAAAAGCTCCCTGGAAATGGTTAGAGAAAGCCCTTTTGAGTTAAATAGTGATGGTAACAAGGACTTGAAAGAGAGAGAGAGGAGGTGGAACAGAATAAAACCGAACCAGAAATACGACAAATTTAGAACAAACCAAACTGCCAGCTTTCTGAAACTCCAGGTAGTGTGTGCCACCCTTCTCCATCAGGGTTTCTGTTTTCAAAATTGACTTTCTCCTGTTTGAGTATTGAGCACATCATGGGTACCACAGGGGAAAGTGCCCAGCTGCCCCCAGTGCAGCTCCATGGGCAGCAGGGATGATGGAACTGGGGCTCTGTGTGTCTTTGGCACCAATGCCATGAAAATTCCTCCCCATTCTCCTCTTGCCTTGTGCATTTTGCTCCCATTCAATTACAGCTGCTGCTGGTTGGATGCAGCATTTTCCCCAGACAGATAATTGCTCTGCCTTTTGCCTTGTCCTTCTAATTGCTTTTAAAAGCAGTGCTGTTGGTGCCTTTTGTGAGCCTGAAAGTGTACTTGTGTTTATATAAAGTCTGAGGGCAGAATTTGTCTGTGCTGTAAGGTTTTATCAGCAGCAGGTAGCAATTGGAGGAGAAGAAAATCCCTGGCTGCTGCTTGATTTCCAGAGCTTGTGGATTGAGCTGCTCGTTACAATAATGAGAAATGCAAGTAAGGAGAGTCACAGCAGCACTTGCAGTCCCACTTTCTATTGCTGTCATCAAAGGGTTTAGGAAAGTTTGCATTCAGAGGAGTTTTTTTTTTTACCTAATGCACAGACACATGTGCACATTTTGCTGTCTGGGAAATGCAGAGAGCAACTTATGGGTAAGGCATGATTTGGGGTTGGGCACTCGGTTCAGTCATTGTGGCCATGGGAAGGACTGGAATTGAAACCCAAAAATCAATGTAACTGCAGATATCCCAGGGAAAAAGCATGGCCAGGAGCTGGATCATGACCACAAAGCTGAAAAAGTGCAGTTGCACCAGCCTGGAGCAGGAAGGTGGTGGGGGATTTTAGCCAGAAAGCTGGAATCATCCTGACACAAAGCACTCAGAGCAGACACACTTGGAGGATTGCATTTTCCCACTTTGCAGATGATTCTTGTTAGTTTATGCCTTTTATTTTTGGTTTGAGGAAGTGGAAGCTTTGTCCTGGCTAAAAATAGTGATACTTAGAACCACTTGCAGACTTACATTGTCTTGCAGGGGGAGAATTATTGTTCTTAGCTTGGATTTCCAGAGCTACTGAAGAGTTAGTGTGGAAATCTGGAAGTAAATTCAATGGTTATTTCCCAGTTTTTTCAAGTTTACCAGGCACACATAGTCTGGATAAACCTGACACTGGTAAAACTGGCAAGAAATGTGTTACTACAGACAGTCCTGAAATGGCATCCATAGCAGCCCCAGGAATTATGGGTTGAGCAGTTTTCATTGTGGGCAAAAATAAAATAAAACACACAACACAGACCCCGAAAGTGAAAAGAAAATCACAGAAACATTTACAAGGAGTGAGAAATTCATCAACTGAAAAATGACATTTGCAACCTGAGAGTAACCTTTTGCTTTTAAGAGCAAGGTTTCTTTAAGTAATCATTGTTTCTTTTCCTCCCACTTGCTTTTTGTTGTCCCACCACCTTGGAATAAAATAAACTGAGGGGATTTGCACAAAATCTGTGCAGTTTTTTTTAGCTCCTGTGAAGTTTGAACAACTACATAAAATGGGAAATACTGAGCTGGCCTCACCTGAGTGCCAACTTTCACTTCTAGTGAACTCTCAAAATTTGGATTTTGCATAAGATGAAACAAAACTCTGTGTTATATTAAAGGATTTGACCTTTTTACTTAGTACCTACCTGGTGTTAGAATTTCTCCTGCACTCAGAGGCAATTTTAGGTGTCCAAGGAATGAGGTTTCAAAGCTCTGCCTCAATCCCCCAGGAAGGCTCCAGAAAGGTTTTTTTTTTCCACCTAAGGTAGGTTATTAGTTTTACAGTCCTTCAGTTCTCATGTCCTTTTTGGTGTTCTCCAGGAATATCCTTTTATTTTTTTTTATCCCTTTCCCAGATCTACTGCCCCACAGCCTTTTCCATTCCTGGGGGATGTTCACTGGAGAATGGAATGATAAATTTGGGAAAGCTTGATGTCTGGTTCACATTCTGCTTTTACAGACAAGTTTGATAGTAAAAGTTGTGCTTTTAAATCCTTTGTTACAAAGACCAAGAAACCATCAGCTTCTAACTGAGCTCTATTAACCAAAAGGGAAGGAGGAGGCTCTTGGAGCCATTTCTTTAAGAAAGCAAATTTAGTCAGACTGATCATCTGGATTTTATTGGATTTATTTATTCCACTTCATTAATTTTTAAAGTTTTATTGCAAAGAAATGTATATCCTCTTTGGACCTGCTTAAGTTTTGGGTGAATATTTAACACAGGACTCCCAGAGAGATGAGGTTTTCAAGCACACAGTGCTGTAGCTATTACAGATTAATGCATGTTCTCTTCAATATTTCTTTTCTTATTTATTTCTTGATTCCTTTTAAGTAAAGGGAGAAAAACAGCTTTATAAAAAATAAGCAAATTACTTTGAATTTGCTACAAGTGATTGATTGTTAAAAGGTCCCCAAAGCCTTGGGGACAAGCAGTGAAACGAGTGAGTTTTGCAACGTGGGAGATCTTCAGCAGTTGCCTCACTCGGGGGGTCAGAAATAATTTTTCTGCTAGAAAAAACAATAATCATGTGCTAAATGCCAAAGAAAGGTTTGAATTAAAGGTAATTATTTCACTTTTTTATGTTTGGTTGTGCTTTGGTGCAGGTCAAAAGCAGCCCCAGCAGCACTGGGCGTGTTTGGATCAGCGTGGAAAGAGCATCAGAACTGATTATTGAAGAGGAAAGAGAGAGAAATACAGAGCTGGGCACACTCAAACCATGAATTTGAAAAGTTTCCATTGTTTCCTTATCTCATGAAGAATCTCTCTCCATGCACATGAGAGGCAGGTACAAATCTATCTGGGTGTCTATCTTTGTTCCACTGTACGTTTGCCTGCAGGTCTCTATAGATAGAAACATAAACTCTGTGTATATCCTGCTGCCTTTTTGAAACATGCAGAACATCACCGACAGTTTCTTTTCTCTACTTTGCTCAAATGCTTGTGGTTAGATATTCTGAAAGCATAGAATTAAAAAAGGAAGAAAAGAGAAAAAGACACAAAAAAAAAATGTTGACACTTTGAAAGAGCTGCTTTGTTAAAAGTACATGGGGGTTATTTTTATGTTTTTAAATTTTGACTAAGCAAACCATTTAGTTTCTCAGCCTCTGTGTGTTGTATTGGACAACATAAAATCAGATAATATTAAGAAATAA